>VZQC01006705.1:6590-48640 GCA_009823505.1 Rhizomys pruinosus
ATTGTGAAATCTTCATGATCAATTGTTCCTTTGATAAAGATGTAATGGCCCTCTCTGTCTCTTCTGATTTCTTTTACTTTGAAGTCTATTTTGTCTGATATTAAAATAGCAACATCTGCTTTCTTTTTGGTTGGAATACTTTTTTCCATCCCTCACCTTAAGTTGGTGCCTATCCTTGAGAGTGAGATGGGTTTCTTGTAGACAGCAGATCGATGGATTCTGTTTCGTAATCCAGTCTCTCTATGTCTTTTGATTGGGGAGTTTAGTCCATTAATATTTAAGGTTATAACTGAAAGCTGCATGTTGCTTTCTTTCACTTTATTACCCATTTGCATTTTTGGTTTAGGTTTCTACTTCTGCAGTTATGCTTTTATTAATTTCTCTTTCTAGGTGCCTGTGGATAGTTGTTCCTCTCTTCTGTCCTTTGAATTGCTTCAAGTATTCTCTGAAGGGTTGGTTGTCCGGACATTTATTCTTTCATCTTGTTTATGTCATGGAAGATTTTTCTCTCTCCTTCAACTATAATTGACATTTTTGCTGGGTATAGTAACCTGGGTTGGCATCTATTGTCCCTTAACACTGGGAATGCTTTGGTCCACGTTCTTCTTGCTTTCATAGTTTGCACTGAGAAGTCAGTTGTAATTCTGATGGGTTTCCCCTCATATGTAATTTGTTTTTTTTCTTGTGTCTTTCAGAATTTTGTCTTTGTTTTGGACGTTTAGTGTTTTAACTATAATATGGTGTGGGGAGTTTCTTTTCCTGATCTTGTCTGTTTGGAGTTCTATGTACTTCTTATATTTGTATGGGTTTGTCTATTTTTAGTTTGGGGAAATTTTCATCTATTATTCTGTTGAAGATCTGATCAATACCATTCTCTTGGGATCTTCTCCTTCCTCTATCCCTATGATGCAGAGGTTTGATCTTTTTGTTTTTTATTTTGGTCTTTTTGAGACAAGGTCTCACTCTAGCCCCAGCTGTCCTGGAATTCACGCTGTAGACCAGGCTGGCCTTGAACTCACAAAGATCCGCCTGCCTCTGCCTCCCAAGTGCTAGGATTAAAGGCGTGCACCACCATGCCCGGCTAGGTTTGATCTTTTCATAGTGTCCCACAATTCCTGGTTGTTCCACTCTTGTGTATTTCTAAATTTTTATAATCTTTAATTGAGCTTTTTAGTTGTTCTGTGTTATCTTCTAGGTCTGATATTCTTTGTTCTACTTCCATTCTACTTCTGAGGCTTTTTCCTCTTGATTGGATGAGTGTTCTATTTCCTTTTTCATTCTATCCTGTGATTTCTTTAGTATTTTCACTTCCTTTTGGAGCCTCTCAGTCTCTTCCTGTAGCTCCTTGCTTTGCTGTTTGGTTTCCTTTTTCAGTGTTTCCACTCCTTCCGGAGTTTGTCATTCTCTCCCTCTAGTTCTTTTATTTTATTTATTTTATTATTTTTTATGTGTATGAGTGTACTGTCTGCATGTAGATTGGCGCACCTGTGTCGTGCAGTGCTGTGGAGATCAGAGGAGGGAGTCAGATTCCCCTGGAACTGGAGTTAGGATGGTTGTGAGCTACTATGTGGGTGCTGGGAACCAAACCCAGGTCCTCTCCAAGAGCAATCAGTACTCTTAGCCACTGAGCCATCTCTCCAGTCCCTTCTTTCTTTTTTATAAGCTGTTGTGAATGGGAATTTTTCTCCCTTATTTCTTTCTTAATAAGATTGTTACTGGTATACTAAAAAAGGCTGATGATTATTATGTTAATTTTGTATTCCACCTCTTTTGGGAGATTTTATCAGGTTTAAGAGTTTTCTGGTGGAGTCTTTGTGGTCTTTTAAGTATGGGATCAAGTTGTCTGCAAATATGGATAATTGTGTACTGTGTATCTCTCTCATCTTATTGTTCTAGCTAGCCATGATTTCAAACAGTATATTGTGTAAGAATGGAGGGAGTTTCCAAATTTTAGAAGAAATGCTCTTTTTCCCCATTTATTTTAGCGTTGACTGAAGGTTTTTTTTTTTATATAGCATATATTATGCTGAGGAATGGTTTTTCTAGTCCTGGTTTCTTCAGGGATGTTGAACTTTGTTGAAGGCCTTTTCTGCATTGATTAACATGATCGTGTGGTTTCTGTCCCTAAATCCGTTTATGTGTTGAATTATAGTTATTCATTTGCATATATTGAACCAGCCTTGAATCCCTGAAATGAAGCCAAATTGGTCATGATGTATGATCTTCCTAATGTGTTCATAAATTAGGGCCGTGAACAAATTTGCATCTCTATTTATCAGAGCTGTTGGTTGATAGTTTTCTTTTTTTGTTGTGTCTTTATCTGGTTTTGCTATCAGGATCATATTGCTTTCATAGAATGGGTTTAATAGTGTTTCTTTTTTATTTTATGGAACAATTTGAAAAGCATTGCTACTAGCTTGTCTTTAGAGGTTTGGTAGAATTTGGCCATGAAGTTATCTGGTCCTGGGCTTTCTTTATTGGGAAACTTTATTTCTGCTTTAATCTCATTGATTGTTATGGATCCGTTTAAGTTATTCTCATGTTCTTAATTTTACTTGGTCATATGTGTTTAGGAGTTTATCCGTGTTTTCTAGATTTTTCCAGATTTTTGGATTGTTAATTTCTCAAACACCCTCTGATAATTCTTTGTATGTTATGTTATCTGTAACCTTCCTCCTTTAATATGTAATTTTACTAATTTGGGTCTTCTCTTTCAGTTTGGCTAGGTTTATTTTTTCAGTCTTATTTTTATATTTCAAAAAACCAGCTCTTTAATTCTATGTATTATTCTTTTATTCCCCACTTACTAATTTCTGCTTTGAACTTTTTAATTTTTTGTCCTCTACTGCTTTTGAATTTAGACTGTTCTAGGCATAATTTTTTTAAATTTATTTATTTTTATTTTCTGTGTACGTGTTTGGCCTGTATGTATATAAGTGCACCTGTGTCATTCAGACTCCACAGAGACCAAAAGAGGGAGTTGGATCTCTTGGAATTAGAGTTATAGAAACTTGCTAGCCATTATGTGGGTGCTGGGAACCAAACTCAGTTTTCTATAAGAGCAACCATGTTCTTGACTGTTGAGGCATCTCTCCAGCCCCTGCTTTTATCTTTCTTTCTAGGACCTGGAGATATGTTGTTTAGTTATTTATTTAAGATCTCTCTGGGTAGCTGGGCGTGGTGGGGCACACCTTTAATCCCAGCACTCAGGAGGCAGAGACAGGCAGATCTCTGTGAGTTCAAGGCCAGCCTGGTCTACATAGTGAGTTCCAGGACAGCTGGGGCTACAGAGAGACCCTGACTCAAAAAGACCAAAACCAAAAAATAAAAGCAAAAACAAACAAACAAAAATCTGATTTTTTAAATATATTTTTTTAAATTTTTATTTATTTATATGAGTGTACTGTCTGCATGCAAGTAGATATACCTGTGTTGTGCAATGCCTCGGAGGTCAGAAGAGGGCATTGGATTCTCCTGAATTGGAGTTAAAGATGGTTCTTAGCTGCCATGTGGGTGCTGGGAATTGAACCCAGGTCCTCTGCAAGAGCAGTCGGTGCTCCTAACCGCTGAGCCATGTTTCCAGCCCCCTCTCTGATTTTTTGATGTAAGCACCCATACCTGTAAACTTTGTTCTTAGAACTGCCTTTGTTGTGTCTCAAAGGTTCTGGTAGTTTTTTTCTTCATTTTCATTTGCTTCTAGGAACTTTAAAATTTTCGTTCTGATTTCTTCAGTGACTCACTGGTCATTCAAGAGTTTCTCCATCAGTCTCCATGTATTTACCTGGTTTGTTTGTTTGTTTGTTTGTTTGTTTATTTATTTATTTATTTATTCATTCATTCATTCATCTTTTCGAGACAAGGTCCCCCTTTAGTCCCAGCTGGCCTGGGACTATGTAAATCAGGCTGGCCTTGAACTCATAGAGATCCTCCTGCCTCTGCCTCCCAAGTGCTAGGATTAAAGGTGTGTGCCACCATGCCCAGCACTATTTTTTTTCCACCTATTGATGCCTAGTTTTATTGCACTATGATCTGATCAGATAAAAGATATTCTGATTCTTTCACGTTCAGTAAGACTTGATATATGGCCTAGAATGTGATCTGTTCTAGAGAAGGGTCTATGGGCTGTTGAAAAAATACTGTATTCTGATTCTGTTAGATGGAATATTCTTTATATGTCTATTAAGTTTATTTTATTCTTTTCTGAATATTTTATTTTTATTTTCTATATACTAGTGTATTGCCTGCATGTATGTAAGTGCACTCAAGTCATGCAGTACCCCGGGAGGCCAGAAGAGGATGTCTAATCTGGAATGGGGTTAAAGATGGTTGTCAGCCATCATGTGGGTGGTGGGAACCAGGTCCTCTGCAAGAGCAGCCAGTGTTAACTTCTGAACCATCTCTCGAGCCCGTTAAGTTCATTTGCTCTATGGGATAGTTTAAGTCAGAGGATTCTTTGTTGATTTTGAGTTTGCATGGCCAATCTAGAAATGAGAATAAGTTTTTAAATTATTCGTTATTATTGTATCAGGTCCTATCTGAACTTTTATATTCAGTAGTATTTTTTTTTAAAATTGGGAGCCCCACTGTTTAATGTATATATTTAGAATTGTTTTATCTTTGTGATGAGTTATTCTCTTTATTAATGTGTAGTAACCTTTTCTGATTAGATTTGGTTTGAAGTCTTATTCATCAGCTTTGAAAATGGCTATGCCAGTTTGTTTTCAGATTCTGTTCCCTTGATAGATTGTTTTCTATACTTTTTTATTTATTTATTTATTTTTTTGTCTGTTTGAGAAGGGTCTACCTATAGCTCCAGCTGGCTTGGAACTCACTATGTAGATCAGGCTGGCCTTGACCTCACAAAGATCTGCCTGCCTTTTCCTCCTGAGTGGTGGGACTAAAGGCGCATGCTATGTAGACCAGGCTGGCCTTGAACTCAGAGATCCACCTGCCTCTGCCTCCCAAGTGCTGGGATTAAAGGCATGCGCCACCACGCCCAGCTAGATCATTACATTTCTAAGTCAATCTGACTGCTTAAAAAATTACATATTTTTTAAGACAGTCCAACTGCCAGAAGAAAAAAAAAAATTCCCCAGTTGGATTAACATTTGGATGCTGTCTTTGATGAATGGGGCTAGTCTCCCAGTGTGCTAGATGGTTCTGTTGGCAGAATGCATGTGAGGGTCTAGACCCTCTCTTGGCTGTAGTGTGAGGATATGTGATTTAAAATAGTGTCAGTGAATATGAAAGACTAGTCTTTAAATAGCCCAGTGAAAAACCCCACACGAGATCGCTTTATCTTAACTGCCAGGGTTTCAAAAGGCACATTTATGTTATAAGTTGATAATTTCATACTGTACGAAGCTACATATGTTGATCATATTTTGACACTTCTCTTTATTTTCTCCCCACTTGTTGATAGAGTGTCTCATTGAAAGCCCCCTGCTGCTTTAATTAGCAAATGCCAATTAGAATTACAGCTGGTTAGGTTTTGGTAGAGTGTGAAGCAATTGATCTCTTGAGAATGAAAATGTTTTGCTTTCATACTCTCTAGGGAAAACATACTTAGAGCTGGTTTCATAATACTATGAAAATACATTCTTTGGTAATGTGCTATTAAGTGCACTTTACTTGCTAGTTAACGGTTTCTTGCCTGTCTGTGGCTGCTGGTCATAGCTGATCAGTTCATTCCTGATCTTGGCAGTTCACCTGGCCTCACTGAGCCTTTGTGACCTCATCTGTAAAATGGCCCTATCAATGTCTGCTGTTACCCTTTTACACCGTTACCAAAGTCCAGTGTAAAAATAGGTGTGAGAGTGCCTTACAGGGGGCCTCAGTAGTGGAGGAAAGGAAGAACGAGTCCAGTTCCCAGTACTACATCAGGCAGCTCACAACTGCCTGTGACTCCAGATTCAGGGTCTCAGGGTCTCTGACGCCCTCTCCTGGCTTTCACAGGCACTGCATTCGTGCACACTCAGACACACACTTACACAAAGTAAAACAAAAATAAAATCTTAAAAAAATATTCTTTAATCCTAGCACTTGGGAGGCAGAAGCAGGCGGATCTTTGTGAGTTCAAGGCCAGCCTGGTCTACAGAGTGAGTTCCAGGACAGCTGGGGCTACAGGGAGACCCTGTCTCAAAAAGACCAAAAAGAAAAAAAAAATGTGTTCTTGCCGGGCGTGGTGGTGCACGCCTTTAAACCTAGCACTTGGGAGGCAGAGGCAGGCGGATTTCTGTGAGTTCCAGGCCAGCCTTGTCTACAGAGTGAGTTCCAGGATAGCTGGGGCTACAGGGAGACCTGTCTCAAAAAGACAAAAAAAAAAAAAAAATGTGTTCTCACAGAATGAGTGCTCAAGATCATTCTTGTTACTGAAGCTGTCACATGCATCCTGTTTTCTGCACTTTTCTGGAGTCTTCCACTGAAAGAAGCACGCAGGCCTTCGAACAGAAAGCCCTGCCTTCTTCGTTATGTAACAGTGAGAACTGAAGAGCTCCTTCATCCTGTGTGAGCCTATTTCCTTTTCATAAGTGAGGTTCTCTAACCGTGGTTAGGTGAGGGCTGCAGAGCTTGTTATAAATCCAAAGGACCCTTTCTGTCATCTTGCATTACCTCAGAGGATTTGCCATGTGTTCCTTTTAAGGTTATAGAAAAACAGGGAATGGGTTGAATATTAAATGTGTGCTTAGAATCAAAAAGTAGAGATTTATTAGGGAATCTCTGAGTTGGTGAGATTTGTGCTGATAACAGAGAGGGTGGTGATGAAGGAGCGGCTGGAGACTCCGTGCGGTGGAGGGATCCAGCAGACATGGGTCATCTAGGATGGACCAACAGGGTTTTTAGCTATGTGCTGTCCTATGAAAAGAGTATACACAGGACTCCCATGTAGAATGCAGAGTTGTTCATGGCAGGAAATGAAATAGTTTGGTCATAAACTGGTTTTTGCTGATTTAGAATATGGGCCATTTTCTTGTTCACCCTAGTTACTGCTTTGAGTAGCATTAATCTTTTTCTGTGTCTAACATTTTTTTTTTTTTTGTTCTTAGAAAACCATATGTACTTATTTGAAGGTAAAGATTATTCTAAAGAGCCCAGTATAGAAGACAGAAAGTCATTTGAACAACTGGTGAATCTTCAGAAAACCCTTCTTGAGAAAACAAGTCAAGAAGGCCGGTCCCTCCGGAATAAAGGCAGTGTAAGAATTACTAAATGCCTCTGAACCCATAAATTCTTCTAAACTGTTATCCTAAGAAAACAACAACAACAAAATAGTGCTGGAATTTCTTTGTTCCCTTGATGGCCTGTTAAGAAAAAAGTCCGTGTTTATTGAATATAATAAACGAACCAAGCATTACTATAAAAACTACGTAAAATATTCTAAAAGGCATTAGAGGGTGCTGGGGAGATTGGCTCCATGGTTGGACACGAACTGCTGTTGCAGAGGACCCCACGTGGGGGCTCACAACCCCTTGTCACTCCAGTTCTAGGGAATCTGACAGTGATCTCCTGACCTTTCTGGGCTCCTATAAGCACCTGGTACACAGACAGTCAGGCACACACATGCACGTAAAAAAATAATCTTTAAAAAATATTAAAGGGCCAGCAAGATTTGACTCAGGAGGTGAAAACACTTGCTGCAGAAGCCTGACAACCCGATGTTTATCCCCAGAACCCATGGTAGAAGGAGAGAACTGACTCCCTAGAGTTGCCTTGGCCTGTGCGCTCTCTCTCTCTCTCTCTCTCTCTCTCGTATTCTCTCCTAACTAATAATAAATAAAATAAAAATTTACATAAAAAGATAAAGAATTGCACATGGTGGCCTATGCCTATAATCCTGGTACTTGAGAAATGAGGCAGGAGAATGAGTTCAGGGCCAGCCTAGCTCCATAGCTAGTCCAACACCAGCTTAGCTTATTTGAGACCCTGCCTATGAATAACAGACAAGCATTAAGAAGATCAGTATGGGCCGGATTTGGTGGTGCATCCCTTTAATCCCAGCACAGAGACAGAAGCAGGAAGATCTCTGTGAGATCAAGGTCAGCCTGGTCTACATAGAGTGTTCCAGGCCAGCGGAGGGTACAGGGAGACCCTGTCTAAAAGAATAAAATAAGTATATTGTATGATTTAATGCAAATAAAAATAACCCTTGCTCCTCTGAGCTACCCCAAAGAGAACCCTCTATTACGTGAAAATGCTGTTTCTGCCATTGGTAATTGTGACCTTACATCATTAAGAGATGGTGGCAGTCATAAACAATATGTGAGTATTCCTAGCACTTGGTGTTTAATGTGTGCTCTTTAGTTGCTAACTATCAGTAAGGTAATTAAGTTGCTGAAATAATCTATTTTAAAGTTTTTTTTTGTTTTTTTAAATTTTTTAAAATTTTATTTATTTCTGTATGTGTATGAATGTACTGTCTGCATGCAAGTTTGTGCACCCATGTCATGCAATGCTGCGGAGGTCAGAAGAGGGTGTCGGATTCCCCTGGAACTAGAGTTCTCCTGGAATTGGAGTTTCAGATGGTTCTCGGCCGCCATGTGGGTGCTGGGGATCGAACCCAGGTCCTCTGTAAGAGCGGTCGGTGCTCTTAACCGCTAGGCCATCTCTCCAGCCCCAAGATGCCGAAATAATCTATTTTAAAAGGAATTGTACATTTGTAGAGAGATTGCATTTAAAATTGGTTAAACTGAAATGGCATCCTATAGGCTTTGCTTTCATTCAAGAAAGAAAAGTTACATGGGAATTCCTTTCTCCTAATGAAATGCTTAGGAATGCCTATACCAGCCTTGGCAGGGCTTTGGCTAAGTTTAGTGCCTAGTGGCCACTGTGCTTATGATACACATCATGTGAATAATAAATACAGGTGTCAGTGCCCACCACACGGTGGAGACACAGTGTTTCGTGAAATACCACGTTGTTCTTGTACAGAATGTTCTGAATGGAACTTGCAGAGGAGCAGGCAGCTCTGACCTTTCTGGCTCTGGGTCTTGATCTTTTAAGGTTCTTATCCCAGGCCTTGCAGAAGGGCCCACCAAAAGGAAGCAGATTCTGAGCCCAGAAGAACTGGAGGACAGACGGAAGAGAAGGCAAGAAGCAGTGGCCAAGAGAAGGAGACGGATGGAGGAGAAGAAGAAGGAGAAGGAAGAGGCTGAGCACAGGAAAAAGTATGTCTGCCCTGTACCTGGCTTGTACCACCACTGCTGAGCAGGTTCTGTGGAGTGAGTCCATAGCCGAACGTCATAGCTGAACACGCCTTTAGAAATTGAGGACAACCATGCTTGCTCTGGCAGTTCTTACCGGTATTACAATACTTTTTTTTTTTTTTTTATTTTGGTCTTTTTGAAACAGGGTGTCCTGTAGCCTTAGCTGGCCTAGAACTTACTATGTAGACCAGGCTGGCCTTGAGCTCTCAGAGATCCACTAGCCTCTGCCTCCCGAGTGCTGGAATCAAAGGCGTGCGCTAACATGCCCAGCCAGAATACATTTGTAAAGATCCCCAGCGCCCATATGGCGGCTGAGAACCGTCTGTAACTCCAACTCCAGGAGAACTCCAGTTCCAGAGGAATCCGAGACCCTCTTCTGACCTCCGCGGCATTGCACGACACGGATGCACAGACCTGCATGCAGACAGTACATTCATACACCATAAAAAAAAAAAAAAAAAAAAAAAAAAAAAAAAAAAAAAGAGCAAACTTTAACATTTAGTCTACTTTAGAGAGAAGCCCTGAGTGCCAAGGCAACGAAGATATATTCTATTGAAGCAGGATTTTAATTAATTAATTAATAAATGTGTGTGGAGCACATGTGGGAGTCAGAGGACATCTTGCAGGAGTCGGTTCTCTCTCTTCACCGTCTGGGCTCCTGGTATTGAACTCAAGTTGTCAGTCTTCTCTTCAAGCACCTTTACCCACTAAGCCATCTTACCAGCCCTGAACCAGAATTTTTAATTGTAACTGTATGACAAGGAGTCATTTATTTGAGCAGTCCCTTTTGGTTATGTTCATAAAAACAGGGGCATTTTGTGGCTGCTCATTATTGACGTGTAGTCAGGAGACAGTTAGGCTAATCAGTAAGGCTTGTTTATTCACAAGGAAGTAGAACACTTCAATCGGGGTGAGCTGCTTGCCACAGTTTCCTTGTTGTCTATGAGTGCATGTGTTCCAAGAGAACATTAATTTCCTTTTCTCTCTGGCCTGGTGAAGGATGGCCTGGTGGGAGTCCAACAATTACCAGTCCTTCTGCCTGCCCTCAGAGGACAGCGAGCCCGAGGACCTGGAGGAGGGCGAAGATGAGAGTGCATCCGAGCTGGATTATGAAGACCTAGACTCGACCTCCATCAACTATGTTAGTGGTGATGTCACCCACCCGCAGGCTGGGGTGGAAGACGCTCTCATTGTGCACTGCGTAGGTACGAACTGTGGTGTGAAACCATATTTATGGTGCCAGGAAAGGAGGAGGATGAGCAGCACTATGGCCTAGGGCTGTGGTCCCAGTGCAGTGTGTATGGGCAAGGGCAGGGCTTTCCACACTGAGACATGGATTTAGCTTTGCCTTGTTCTTTTTTTGGTCTTTTTGACATAGGGTCTCCCTTTAGTTCCAGCTGGTCTGGAGCTCACTCTGTAGACCAGACTGGCCTTGAACTCACAGAGATCCGCCTGCCTCTGCCTCCGCCTCCTGAGTGCTAGCTAGGATTAAAGGCGTGTGCCACCACACCCGGCTGGCTTTGACTCTTTACTGGGTTGGGTTACCCGACCTCCTTAAGCCTCAACCTCCTTAGCCATATAATCGGATATTAATCCACTTTTATCCTTCTTCATGACGTGTTTAAGAGGATGAAATGAAGCAGTATTTGGAAGAGAAATGCATCCTCTGCAGAACCTTCATGCGTTTCACTTCTTCTGCCTGGAACTTCTTTCCCCAAATGACCACAGTGAGCATTGTGCAGTCTGCTGCTCAGAGTGGTCTTCCCTGACCCCTTCAGATGAAAGTCGCCGTCATTATCCCTGTCCTCTTCTGTTTTCCTGTGTCCTGCATTTTATCGCTTGACATACTAACATATGTATTTGCTTATTTATTTTTATTTTATGTATATGAGTGTTTTGCCTGCCTATATGTAAGTGCACCCATGTTGTGCAGTGCCCACGGAAGCTTGAACAGGGTGTTAGATCCCTGGCATGGAGTTACATATGTTCATTAGCTGTCATACAGGTGCTGGGAACCAAACCCAGGTCCTTTGCAAGAACAGCAGTGTTCTTAAGAGCTGAGCTGTCTTTGTAGCCCCATGTGTTTGATTATTTGACTATCTCATTGCATTAGAAAATTAGTTTCCTGGGGCTGGAGAGATGGCCTAGCGGCTAAGAGCGCCGAACGCTCTTACAGAGGACCCGGGTTCGGTCCCCAGCACCCACATGGTGGCCGAGAGCCGTCTGAAACTCCAATTCCAGGAGAACTCCAGTTCCAGGGGAATCCGACACCCTCTCTGACCTCCGTGGCATTGCACGACACAGGTGCACAAACCTGCATGCAGACAATACATTCATACACAGACAAAAATAAATAAAAATTTAAAAAAAATATAAAAAAAAGAAAACTAGTTTCCTGGAGTTAGAACTTCATTTATTTATTTTGTCCACTGTCGTAAGCCTGGTGCTTAGAACAATGCATGACATGTAAAGATACATGAGTTAATATGGATAGAATACATGAGTGTAAATATAAGGTGTGACCAACGATGTTAGTACCAGCTTGAATTAAGTCCTGTAACTTTTCCTCTTAATTAACCCGTGATACGGGAGTGTGTGTTGGGGTCTTACCAGTGGCCGTCCATGATGTTTCGTCTACCCACACTCTCTGCCCTTCCTTACCTCCAGCATCTGTAGACACACCAGAGATTCCACCCATTCAGAATATTCTTCTGAGATTCCATTTTGATGTTGAAATAACCAACTATGTCTTCCAGAAAATAACGTGTTTGGGAAGTCCAACTGATATTGAAGGGGATGAGACTCATTTTCCTCCCTGAAAGACCATTCTCCCCTGGACCTATGTTGTATGCCTTTGGTTTTCTCAGCTGTGGACTGGTCTTGCCTCCTGCAGATGAAAATGTTCTCTCTTTTGTCAGATGATTCTGGCCGCTGGGGCAGAGGTGGTTTATTCACAGCTCTGGAGGCCCGATCAGCTGAGCCAAGACGAATATACGAGCTGGCTGGGCAAATGAAAGGTGAGAAGGAAAATGAAAGGGAGGTCAGGGATGGAGGGAGACAGGAGAGGACACTCAAAGGGGTATCAGGGTTAACCAGCCACCGTTTGGCTCGTCGTGTAACTTCGAGGCAGACCCTTACCCCTTTGGTGCTTGTTTTCTCATCATAATATGTGAACAATACTTTCTCCACCTTCCTCATGGAACTGTAGTAAGGACAGTGAATCCGAGTATCTGGAAAACATCAGTCGCTGCACACATTTTTAAGTACTAAAATGAAGATTACAGGACTCCCCGAAGACAGGAATAAAGTTATTTGAGGACAGGGGTCTTGCTGAACAGCATTATCCCTTGGAACCAAGAAAGGGAAAAGGTTCTTTATGTTACGTGCAGAGATCACATGGCGGGAGGAGTAAGCTTATCCCTGTGGTTCTTTCCTGGGGTAACAGAGGTTAAAGGGCCTCATCTAGCACAGAGGGCCTTCCAGATTTCTGAGACTGATTCTAACTAATTCTCATGCCCATTCTGTAGGGCAGAGAGGGTTATAAAGACACAGTGACTACTCCATATCGACACAGGTTGCTGACAGAAGGGTTAAGTGTGTGTTAGACAGTCACTCCAGATCTACATAGTGAACTGGCAGTTGGAAAAGCAGAGAGCCAGAGAGAGATCAGAATGAGGTGTAGATGGAAGAGTCCATGCTTAAAGTCCTGGATTGTAGCCATGAGGGAGAAACCAGATTACAGAGAACAGAGCCTGGGAAACAGCTTCACTTCCAGCCCAGGCCAGATGAGGAAACAAGGGATTAATAGAGAAATAAGGAACTTGAGAATTCAGCATTTTAAGGAAAGGTTGCACAGCCTTTATCCAAAGTGCTTGGAACCACGTGTGTTTCAAATTTGAGATTAAAAAAAATTTTTTTGAAATATTTGCATATACTTTAGGAGACATTGTAGGGTTGGGATCCAAGTCCAAACATAAAATTCATTTCTGTTTATATTTCACACTAATAAAAGCATGAAGGTCATTTTGTACAATCCTATTTTTAATGCATGTGTGACTTGATTGTGACCCATCTCTTGAGGTCGGTAGGTCATTTTTGGATTGTGTCATGTGAGGATTCAAGATTCAGATTTTGGAACATTTTGAATTTTGGGTTTTTGTATTAGAGATGTCCAGTTTACACAAGGAAGGAGAGGATGTCAAGAAGGCAGAGCATTCAACAGTGTCAGAGACTGAAGACTGAGAATTGGGAACAGACCACTGGATCTCAGCCATATCAGCGGTCACATGACTATGCAACATTGAGAAGAATGCAAAAGCTCAAACCTGGCTGCACAGACTTACAGTATAGTGGTCAATAGGAAGTGGAGGAGGAGTGTGCCATCCTACAGTATAGTGGTCAATAGGGAGTGGAGAGGGAGTGTGCCATCTTACAGTATAGTGGTCAATAGGAAGTGGAGGAGGAGTGTGCCATCTTACAGTATAGTGGTCAATAGGAAGTGGAGGAGGAGTGTGCCATCTCACAGTATAGTGGTCAATAGGAAGTGGAGGAGGAGTGTGCCATCTTACAGTATAGTGGTCAATAGGAAGTGGAGGAGGAGTGTGCCATCTTACAGTATAGTGGTCAATAGGAAGTGGAGGAGGAGTGTGCCATCTTACAGTATAGTGGTCAATAGGAAGTGGAGGAGGAGTGTGCCATCTTACAGTATAGTGGTCAATAGGAAGTGGAGGAGGAGTGTGCCATCTTACAGTATAGTGGTCAATAGGAAGTGGAGGAGGAGTGTGCCATCTTACAGTATAGTGGTCAATAGGAAGTGGAGGAGGAGTGTGCCATCTCACAGTATAGTGGTCAATAGGAAGTGGAGGAGGAGTGTGCCATCTCACAGTATAGTGGTCAATAGGAAGTGGAGGAGGAGTGTGCCATCTCACAGTATAGTGGTCAATAGGAAGTGGAGGAGGAGTGTGCCATCTTACAGTATAGTGGTCAATAGGAAGTGGAGGAAGAGTGTGCCATCTTACAGTATAGTGGTCAATAGGAAGTGGAGGAGGAGTGTGCCATCCTACAGTATAGTGGTCAATAGGAAGTGGAGGAAGAGTGTGCCATCTCACAGTATAGTGGTCAATAGGAAGTGGAGGAGGAGTGTGCCATCTCACAGTATAGTGGTCAATAGGAAGTGGAGAAGGAGTGTGCCATCCTACAGTATAGTGGTCAATAGGAAGTGGAGGAAGAGTGTGCCATCTTACAGTATAGTGGTCAATAGGAAGTGGAGGAGGAGTGTGCCATCCTACAGTATAGTGGTCAATGGGAAGTGGAGGAGGAGTGTGCCATCTTTTCTGAAGAAGCAGCTAAGCCACAGCAGAGTGGATGGGGCTGGGCTAGAACCCTCAGGGAAGACTCATGAGGTGGTGGAAGTGGTGTTGGGTCTGGAAAGATGGGTTAAATTCAGTCAGTGGAGAGAAGCAGTGGTCACTCCTAGTGGAGTCTCCCTCCTTTTAGTCTCCCTATAACATTCCTAACCCCTGACTACTAAAGGACACAGGCAGCATCTGTACATAGACCAGATATCCGGGGCAAAGAAGAAGAGGAACATCACTTTTTTTTTTTACTTAGGAAATTTCTCAGGAGAGTTTAACGATTACAAGTGAAAAGTCTGAAACCTGGGCTGTGACTTCTTTAAATGACTAGCTTGGGTTCTACAATGTCCTGTGATGGTAAAGTCTTGTTTAGACAGCTCCTGATATCCAGACAGCAGCACTAACTAGTCTCCAGTGTTACAGTTTGCTTCACTCTGTACTTCTGTGGAGGGTTCTGTGTGCAATTTATGTACACATTTTAAACATTCCTGAACTTCGTTTTGGAATTCCTTATAAGAGTCACCATTCATCGAGAAAGAAAGTGCCTGAACTCATGGAAGTTTGCTCTGGAAAAAACCCTCCACCCCTCAGCACACAGAGCATGAGAAACTGCAACAAATTCACATGACACGGGAAAAGCAACATCTATTGTTCTTAGAGTCTGACTCTTCTAGCTGCGGCAAGGGAAGTTTCTTCATAGTGCTGCTCTGCTGCAGGGAGTGGCCATCAGGCCAGGGCAGGGAAGTGCTCCGGGTCATCCGGGTTGGGAGCAATGTCCTGCTCCGGGGCTATAGTTCTCTGCCCTTCTGATCCTTCCTCGGCGTCCCCGGGCCCCACCTCTGGCTCCCTGTCCAGGACGAGGGAGGGAGGTTACCAAGGTTAATCTCTAGCTGTGATGTGATGTCATTGGCGGCTTTCCGGAAGACGTGAGACTCCTCCTCATAGTCATCCTTCACCATATCATCTCTGTATCTGGATTTGTGGATCACCATCGCCTTGGAAGGAACCGTGGATTCTGGCTTCCGGATGTTGAATTCAGGCTTTGGTCTAGTTTGTTCTTGAAGGTTTTTCCACTCATCCAAGGTCATCTCTTGGACTTGAGTTTCCTCTTCTACCTCCAACTCAAGAGCTCTTTTATCTCCTGGGTCATAGTTCATCACTCAGGAAGGCCAAGGTAGGAACTCAGGGCAGGAACCTGGAGGCAGGAGCTAAAGTACAAGCCATGGAACAATGTTTCTTACTAGCTTGCTCCGGAGCATCACATTTTAAAAGGAAGCTTGGCCACATCTTAATAGTCCAGAAAGACGCCATTCTAAACAGGACTGCATCCAATGGATAATGTCCATTTACTTGGGATATCTGATTCAAAGAATGCTACAGCAGAGCTGCCAGTATGTTATAATGACAAAAAGTTAGGTTGTGCAAGATATTTATCATGTTTGCTTGAACAGAAAGTTGTAGGTATATAAAGCCCAGAAGCAAATTGGCCCATTTATCCAGGGCATCAGCTTGGTTTGGTTCTGATGATAGGAAAGTGTAGGAACAGAATAAATAGCAGAATATAGTATTTGAATGATTTAAGACAAACAAGACTTCCAAAGGAATTTCAAGCTCAGAATGCCTACTCACCCTTACACAGCAGGTTCCTCTGCCTTTTGAAATCACTCTGCCTTGTCACAGAACACTGGGTTGATAACAGTGGGGATCTGAATTCAGGGGGGCAGCAGCAGCTGGGTTCCTGGCTTAGAGACAGGTTAGGAGGCAGACCAAACAACAACAAACAAACAAACAAACAAAAAGGCTATGAAAAACTCAGAGGGAGGTGGAGGGCAAAACCTAACTGAAGCTAAGTAGAATGGCTCATGCCTATAATCGCAGCACTTGAGAAGCCAAGGCAGGGGGATTACTACAAGTGCAAGGCCAGCCTGGCCTACAGGGTGAGACTGTATTTCAAAAAACAAGCAAATAAAAACTTCATTAGACTTAGAAAATGAACGAATAAGGAAGATTTAGCATAGAGTTTAGTGCTCCTCAGCAAATGTAATGTTCTTATTTCTCTTTTTTTTAAACTTTAGACTTGAGTTTGGGAGATGTCCTTTTATTTCCTATTGATGATACAGAGTCAAGAGACAAGGGGCAAGATCTGGTAAGCAAAAAAACCTTCGTCATGTATCAGAACTAAAGTTTGGCTTGTAAGGCTTAAACACTGGACTCCCGCCGCCAGCCTGTCTAGCAGCACAGTAGTTTGCTAGGGATGGCACATTGTGCCACACACTGGGTGCCTTCAGCCTTATGCATGTATGCTCACCATCCTGCAGACCACAGGGTCCAGATGAGGGTGTCAGTGGGGTTGGCTTCTCCAGGGCCCCATCTTCTCAGTTTGCGGACGGCCACCTTCCCTGTGTCCTCCACGGTATTCCCTCTGTGCATGCACATCTCTGAAGTTTTTCTTTATGTTCTAGTTTCCTCTTTCATGTGTGTGTGTGTATGTGTGTGTGTGTGTGTGTGTGTGTGTGTGTGTTGGGTGAGGGGGGAGACACAATGTGTATGTGGTGGTTGCAGATCAACTTTCAGTACCAGTTCTCAGGAGCCTTCCACTCTGTTCCTTCACGACTGTGCCAGCCTGGCAGGCCGGCAAGCCCCAGGATTCGGCCTGTGCGAAGATCCACAGTGCTGGGCTCACAAGTGCATGCCACCACGCCCAGCTTCAGCTTTTTATGTGGGTTCTGGGGATTGAACTCAGGTCCTCGTGCGTGTGAAGCAAGCACTGTAGCAACTGAGCCACTTCCCCAGTCCTCCAAGTTTCCCCAGCCTCCTGTTTCCTCTTAGTACGTGAGCCGGGCATGTGGCACACTCCTTTAATCCTCACACTTGGGAGGCAGAGGCAGGCGTATCTCTGTGAGTTCAAGGCCAGCCTTGAGACCCTGTCTCAAAAAGACCAAAAAAAAAAGTACATGAATCAGCTTGGACTAGGGCCCATTCTCCTTTTAACCTGATCTCGTAAAGACCCCGTCCATGTATGGTCACATTCTAGGGTAAGGGGGTTAGAGCCTCAACCTAGGAATTGAGGGGCAAACATAGTCCATCCCTTAACAAGCAGGCAGGTTGGGCCACATCCTCCATTTCTTCCCCTCTGCTTTAGGCTCTGTCCATTAAAGTCCCTGAACACCATCCTCTTCCTCCTCCTCTGTCCCCTGGCCTAAACAGCAGGCCTCTCCATACATAGGGATTCCTATTTTTTGTCTTTATCATTTTTGTAATTTTATTTTTTATTAAATTTTAATTTATATGTGTGTATACATATGTATGCACATCCATGTGCATGCATGTATATAGAGGGAAGAGGATGATGTGCAGGAGTTAGTTCTCTCCTTCTGCCATGTAGGTCTGGGAACAAACTCAGGCCATTGGGTTTAGCTCTGAGCACCTTTCTTGCTGAGCATCATGCTGACTGTCCTGTTCGCTTTCTTTTGCCCTTAGTATCCACACAGTGCTGCTTTTGCATCTCAGGTATCTCCCATTTGCCTGTCATTTGGGATAACCATGGTGAGCTTTGTTTACCACACCTAACTACTTTGCTTTCTCAGAGACCTGGATCTATACTTGAACTTTGAGCTAAATCTTACCTAGGAAAGAAGTTCAAAAACCAGGCTGAGAGCAGCTCATCCTCTTAGGCCTGGTAGTCCGTGTGGCTAACAAGCAAAGTGTTTTGTTTCTAAAGTGCTGTGTGAAGGGCTGGAGGGGATGAGACAGTGGTCAGGCTTGAGAAACTTGGACTGCAGTGACTCGGGCTGTGGGCTGCTGTGACAAGGTGGTAGGGCACTTGCGTCCCGCATGAGTTCCTGGCTGATCCCAGCCCTGCAAAAGGAAGCAAGCTGTTTGCTGTGAACAGGACACATCCCTGGCTATGACCCCATTGGCTGTTTGCAGTGCACAGGACACATCCCTGGCTATGGCCCCGTTGGCTATTTGCAGTGCACAGGACACATCCCTGGCTATGGCCCCACTGGATGTTTGCAGTGCACAGGACACATCCCTGGCTATGGCCCCGCTGGCTGTTTGCAGTACACAGGACACATCTCTGGCTATGGCCCTGCTGGCTGTTTGCAGTGCACAGGACACATCCCTGGCTATGGCCCCACTGGCTGTTTGCAGTGCACAGGACACATCCCTGGGTATGGCCCCACTGGCTGTTTGCAGTGCACAGGACATGTCCCTGGCTATGGCCCTGTTGGCTGTTTGCGGTACACAGGACACATCCCTGGCTATGGCCCCACTGGATGTTTGCAGTGCACAGGACACATCCCTGGCTATGGCCCCGCTGGCTGTTTGCAGTATACAGAACACATCTCTGGCTATGGCCCTGCTGGCTGTTTGCGGTGCACAGGACACATCCCTGGCTATGGCCCCACTGGCTGTTTGCAGTGCACAGGACACATCCCTGGCTATGGCCCCACTGGCTGTTTGCAGTGCACAGGACACATCCCTGGCTATGGCCCCACTGGCTGTTTGCAGTGCACAGGACACATCCCTGGCTATGGCCCCACTGGCTGTTTGCAGTGCACAGGACACATCCCTGGCTATGGCCCCACTGGCTGTTTGCAGTGCACAGGACACATCCCTGGCTATGGCCCCACTGGCTGTTTGCAGTGCACAGGACACATCCCTGGCTATGGCCCCACTGGCTGTTTGCAGTGCACAGGACACATCCCTGGCTATGGCCCCACTGGCTGTTTGCAGTGCACAGGACACATCCCTGGCTATGGCCCCACTGGCTGTTTGCAGTGCACAGGACACATCCCTGGCTATGGCCCCACTGGCTGTTTGCAGTGCACAGGACACATCCCTGGCTATGGCCCCACTGGCTGTTTGCAGTGCACAGGACACATCCCTGGCTATGGCCCCACTGGCTGTTTGCAGTGCACAGGACACATCCCTGGCTATGGCCCCACTGGCTGTTTGCAGTGCACAGGACACATCCCTGGCTATGGCCCCATTGGCTGTTTGCAGTGCACAGGGCACATCCCTGGCTATAGTCCCATTGTCTGTTTGCAGTGCACAGGACACACCCCTGGCTATGGCCCCATTGGCTGTTTGCAGTGCACAGGACACATCCCTGGCTATGGCCCCACTGGCTGTTTGCAGTGCACAGGACTATCCCTGGCTATGGCCCCATTGGTTTGGCCTCGGAAGTTCCTTGACGTTCTGCAGGGGACTTGTGGCACTGTCCCCATGGGTATTGTTTGAACGGAAATGGAGTGACTGGTTGTCCTGGGGCTGTGGAACTGCTGAGCATAAGTTAAAAGACTGGAGTACAGACTTGTCCTGTATTGACAGCTAAAACTCTGAAGGGCAGTGAGGAAAGTACTTGTTTTTAGACTCTGATTTTTTTAAATCATTATCTGCCATTTTCTTTAGTATTTTAGAGACTTTATTATTTTAAATTACATCTAGGTGTATGTGGTGGGTTGTGCACATGATTGCAGGAGCCTGCAGAGGACAGAGACAACAGCCCCACCTCCCCAACTGGAGTTATAGGCAGTTGATGTGGGTGCTGGGAACCAACCTCAGATCCTTTAGAAGAGCAACAAGTGCTCTGAACTGCTGAGGATCTCTTCAGACTCCAGGCTTTGGACTGACTGTGACGTCGTACGTTGTAGGATATTGATGCTGAGGCGGAGCATCCAAAAGAGATGGAGCCCAGCCCAGGTGCTCCATAGCAGTCTGGGTTTCTTCTGTGGCCTGGTCACTTAGTCAACAGCATGGGTATCTTGCGTCATGTCTTCTGTTTCATGGGTATTCTTTCTAGTTGGCCTTGGTTGTGGCGCAGCACCGTGACCGCTCCAATGTCCTCTCTGGCATTAAGATGGCAGCTCTAGAGGAGGGCCTGAAGAAGATATTTTCAGCAGCAAAGAAAAAGAAAGGTAAGCTCTTCGTCTGTGCTCAGGAGGAGGTGAACTTCCGTTTCTGGACATGTAATGTGACTTTCATAGGGAAATGAGAGATGTCAAGACCCCTCTCTGTGTGGGAAAAGTACACAGAGCCACACCTGCGTTGTTTTCTATCTGTGTAGCCCTTCGCTTTGAAAGTCTCCTTTGCATTAGCATTCCTGTGGCCCATACCCATCCTCTGGGGATTTCTATCATGATTGTCAGATGAGAGCGTGGTCCTCTGGTTTTACCTAGGTCTTTCCCTTCCTTACCACCATGACTGACAGTTCTTTCTAAAGAATTTAAATTGTGTCCAAGCCTAGTGTGTCTCAATGTTTGTGGAATTACTTGAGTTTGGGAAATTGTCTGCTTGTTTTAAGTATGATTCCACCATCAATCATTTTCTCTTTCCAATATATCTACTTATTTCTAGAATCAGTGGGGCCTTATGTTCACCTAAAAAACTTATTTTTCTCTTTTATAAGTCCTCCCCAGAATTTTGTTTTTATTTTTTGTTTTATTCTTTTGAGACAATATCTTGCTATGTAGCCCTGGCTGGCCTGGAACTCACCATGTAGACCAGGCTGGCCTTAGATCCACCTGCTTCTGCCTCCCAGATTCTGGGCTTAAAGATGTACACCACTGTGATTGGCTTCCCCAGAATTTTTTATTTTTACATTGTAATTGAGTATTTTTGAATGGGACAGTCAATAATTTTTTTTTGCGTGTATATTTTACACTGATAATCAAATTTTGACAAGTGAAAGCATCATGGTCTTTTCTTTTTAATAGCAAGTGTTCATCTGCCACGCATCGGACACGCCACAAAGGGTTTTAACTGGTATGGAACTGAACGACTCATTCGGAAACATTTGTCTGCAAGAGGCATCCCGACTTACATGTATCCTTCTGTGGTCTTAATAGCAGGTTCTTCAGCCAAGAGGGAAATGTGTTGTATTTCCTGACACTGCTGTTTAATCCAAGGCCAGGTTTTCTGCCATGTTCTTCATTCTGCCCCACTTCAATGAGACATTTCTAGCTTGTGTAGTCCAGAGCATGCATCCAAGGAGATAAGCATGGCCAAGCAGTTCCAATGCCTAAAAGTGGTTGAAAAGATATGTGCAGGGTGGAACAGCAAGATGGCTTAGGGAGTAAAGGTGCTTGCTACCAAGCCTGATGATCTGAGTTCAATACCTGGGATCCCATGTGGTAAAGGAGAAGCCCCCATCTCTTGCAAGTTGTCCTTTGACCTCCACACATGTACTGTGACACATGTATGTAAATAAATAAATAAGTAAAAAATAAACAATAGATGTAGTAAAAGCTTTTCATTGAAAAAGATATATGCAGGGAGAGTTAACTGAACAATTCTCACTTGATAACATGCCTTTTCTCATCACTTCTCTAGAGAACCTTCAGGTGTGTGGATCAGGGCATCCTTCTAAGAACTTCATTATTCTATTATTCTGTTCACTAAAATAAAGTCCAGTTAAACAACTGAACAACTGAACAGGTGAACTTAAGTGAACTGTTTTATTTTGGAAACTTTTTGATGTATTTTATGTGTGTATGTGTTGTTGTTTTTTTTTTAACTATGGTGCTGGAGATTAAACCCAGGGCCTTGAATATGTCACGAAAGCACACTTCCACTGAGGAATACCTCTAGCCCCTTTCTGATGTACTTGGTTCATTCTGAACCTAAGTCATCATCTTCTTTAGCTAGACTAATATTTTCTTCTTAAGACTTCCTTGCTGTATATGTTAGCATTTTTTAACTATGAAACTGTATCTGAAATCACTGGAAGAAGCAGAGTCTCCCATTTTCTATAATCATAACAAACCTCATCTTTTTACTTAGGTCCATACTGAAATGAGCACACTCAGTGGTGGTCTTTACCATATTTGTGTCACTGTAAAACCCTAGTAGAGAGGTCATGCGTTATGTGCTTGCACAGAATCAAAGAATATGCAGTACACCAGATAACCGTGGCAGTCATGAGTTCTGACAATGCTGGAAGTGTCTATGACATGAAGACAAGGCATTAAAACAAGCTATTTCCAGAGTGTTTCAATAATTTAACTGGAGAATGTCATGTTTGGTAAAGTTGAGTTTGTGGTGAGGCATGTCTTCCTTAACCATCCTTCTAGATATTACTTTCCTAGAAGCAAGGCTGCTGTCCACCATTCACAGTCCACATCTGCCTCCTCAGCACAGCTAGTTCCTTAACGATTGACCCACCATCAAATCCAGTCAAACAACCAGCCAGTGAGACTCTTACCCCGAGAGGGACTGTCAGAGTATTTCAGGAAACATGGCTCAGTCCTCTGCAGGTTCTTACCTCGGAGAGCTCTGGGATAGTCTGTTTTCTGAATTCTGATTTTCTTCCCCTGGAAATGTTACTATGGTCTGGTACCTGTAATACAGGAATTCACAACTTATTTGAGAAAGTCCTTTGACTTCAGTTTGCATAACTTTGTATAATAAATTTTCTATCACTAATAGTTTCATTGCTTTCTGTCCTCTATATCTGGTTTTCTTTTCATTTACCAGATTTGTTTCTTTACTAAAGAAAGAGCTGTCTGTATTGGGGAGAGCTGAGTGGTGACAGGATGGGAGGGGTCTGGGGGGGACGGGGGGAGCTTGCGGGGGAGGAGCCACTTCGGCCAGCTCTGCCTTCAAATATAGGACTCAGGCCACGGTAGAGGTGAGGCCTCCCATCCACACAAGAGGAATTCCACCTGCCCTTCTTTTTGCACTGCTTTGCACTGGGATATTGGAGAAAGCCCTAGAGGCCGGTTGAGTGTGACTTCAGAAAATCTCCTTTCCTCTGCCTGGATCCAGTTTAGCATCAATGTGTGGCACAGAATGACAGTGTGGGAGAAGCACTGGGCAAGTCCTGGGGGGAGGCCATGAATCTGTGGTTTATCATAGTCCGGATGTGAAGGCTTGGTCTTGGACAGCTATCCTTAAACAGTGAAGTCTGCTGCATTGAGGCCCTCCACACCCTGAGTGCTGGCCCCTTCAGCAGCCAAGTTCTAGGACCTTGATACAAGAGCCCTGACTGTGGAAGCTCAGAGCCAGGTCTGTGATGCCCAACACTGGACTTGTACAGCTCTACTGGACTCCTTTCCCCATACCTTCGCCCTTCAGTCCTTCAGCAGTTTAGTACAATGTGAAAACCCTGTTAGATCCCAAATTCATTATTCCTTGATTTGTAAAATTTTCTCCTAAAATTTCCTACAGTAATTTTCAATGCTTCCTGTCCACTCTTTTTCCTGCCAGCTCTTCATACATTGGTAATTTTTTTCAGTTGACATATTTGTACTTATCTATGAAGTACATTTGATTTGATACATGTGTACAATGTGAGTATAATCAGTAATTATCATTTCCATTTCTTTAGCCTTGAAGAGGAGGCCTGATGGGCAGCTGTAGTGTAGACAGCAGTGGGAAGCCATGTCACTTCTCCTGTAATGGGACTACTGGTCCCCATCAGGTGACTGGAGTCCAGGCAGGCACTATTGAAGCTAGCTCTGCATCCAGCAAGGGCCTTTGGTACTGACACCACAGCAGTAGAGAAGGGCCTGGAGTTCCTGTTCCTCAACCAATCAGAAGTTGCACAGGAGTAGTAGTGGCAGAATGGAAGTACTCCTGTGGTGCTCACATCCAGTCCTGACATAGAACATAGACCAACAAGGTGCATGGCAAATCCAAACACTCCCCAAGAGAAGAAATACAAATGATAACAAATATATGAAATAATGTTTGACATCATTAATCAATTTCACTATAAGATACTGTCCTATCCCAGTTAGAATGACTATTATAAAAACGTGGGGGGTTGCTGAAGAAATGGCTCAGCGGTTAAGAGCACTGACTGCTCTTGAGGAGGACCTGGGTTTGAGTCCCAGCACCCACATGGCAGCTAACAACCACCCGTAACTCTAGTTCCAGGGGATCCAGTGCCCTCTTTTGACCTCTGTGGGCATTGCATGACATGGGTGCACTTACATACATGCAGACAATACACTCATACACATAAAAAAAAAATAAAAATAGGGTGCAGTGGCACACACCTTTTAATTCCATCACTTGGGAGGCAGAGGCAGGCGGATCTCTGTGAGTTCATGGCCAGCCTGGTCTACAAAGTGAGTTTCAGGACAGCTGGAGCTACAGGGAGACTGTCTCAAAAAGACAAAAAAATAATAATAAAAATAATAAAATATCTTTTAAAAGGTAAGGGGGATACAATGAGAATACATTCACATATGAACTTTTGGAAAAAATAAAATTTTAAAATTCTGGTGAAGATGTGGAGGAAAAAAGTACTAATCAGGTGTGTGTGGGAATGCAAATTACTCATCCATTTTGAAGAACAGTATATAGGTTTCTCACAAAAGTCAAAGTAAATCTGTGTGATCCACCTCTTCTACATCTGGGTATATGCAGAGGAAATGAAATCAGTATGCCAATATGCATGCCCATGTTTATTGTAACACTATTCACAAAGCCTAGAGCTCACTATGTAGACCAGATTGGCCTTGAACTCACAGAGATCCGCCTGCCTCTGCCTCCTGAGTGCTGGGGTTAAAGGCATGCGCCACCATGCCTGACTGAAAATTATTTTTTATTTTATGTGTGTGAGTGTATTACCTGCATGCATGCAAGTGCACCCATGTCAAGCAGTGCCCACAGAGGTCAGAAGGGGGCATGAAATTCCCCTGGAATTGTAGTCGTAGATGGTTGTTAGCCATTGTGGGGGGCTGGGAATTGAACTTGAGTCCTCTGCAAGAATAGCAGGTGCTCTTAAGGGCTGAGCCATCTCTCCAGCTCCTACAACTTTCATGCCACTATTGCACCAGTGGAGACATCCTGCCTGGTGGGTTTGTATTGTAGTATGCAAGGTCCGGTGTTGGGTAAGACAACTGATGGCTTCTTTCCTCCAGTGGCCTGCATAGCATCTTACAGCACCCTTTGAAACTACCCAGGAGGAAGGAAGTTTCTAGTCAGTCGGAGACTGACTTCTCTATGTCCTGCTACCAGAGTGTGTGGTGCCTCGATGATGAGATCGTCCCATCTAGTTGTGGACTATGGCAATAGCCTGTTGTTTTGGAGGACCAGTAACTCACAGGGAGGTATCTCACTGGCACTGAGATTTTTCATTTGCTAACCCATGTCTTCTGGGCGCAGCACTGTCCATCTGTGCAGGGTACCTCTGGTCAAACTCTTTCTTAAAAATCATATTTTGTAGCCAGGTGTGGTGGCGCTCGCCTTTAATCCTAGCACTTGGGAGGGAGAGGCAGGCGGATCTTTGTGAATTCAAGGCCAGCCTGGTCTATAGAGCAAGTTCCAGGACAGCGATGGCTACAGGGAGACCCTGTCTCAAAAAGACAAAAAAAAAAAAAAAAAAAAATTTGTAATTGGCTTATAAACCACTGGATTTCCATAGGCTTTTTCTTTCTTTCAAAATTTGTATTTATTTACTTTTATGTGAATGAGTGTTTTGCCTACAAAACACAATGCCCACTGAGACATGAAGAGGGGGTTAGAACCTCAGGAACTGGGGTTGTGGATGGTTCTTAGTTGCCATGTGGGTGCTGAGCACTGAACCCAGGCCCTCTGCAAGAGCAGCCAGTGCTCTTAACCACTGAGCCATCTCTCTAGCACCTCAATAGGCCTGTTCATGCATTCTGAGTTTTGGTTGATGCACCTGTCCTTTCCCCATCTCCGATCACCATCCGCACCTAAATGTTTACCCCAGAATGCTCCCTTTCTCTTTTATATTATGTATTCTGCTGTACCTTCCTCTTCTAGATTTTTAAGAAAATGATGTACCTCTCAATATGTTTACAGGTATCCTTGTCCATTCACAATTATAGAACTTTTTTTTGTTGTTCATCTTTAGTGGCTATTTAATAAAGCATCAATTTTTTTCTACACATTTTATCAGTTTAGAATTTCCGGAACATGGTGGGAGTTGAGATGCTGATTCTCAACTAGTGCTCTGTACAACCATACCACTTTGCTAACATTAAAGCCTTCCACATCAGTTAGTGTAGGCTGAAGCATAGCCTCCTGGGAGTCCTTGTAGACCATTAGCGAAATAAATGTACATTGTTTTTGCCACTGGGAGTTTGTGGTTGTTTGCTGAGAAGCAAAAGCTGACTAATACAGACAATGAGAAAATAACCATTTTATTTCAATACTGGAAGACACTAGGTATAAAGAAAATAGAATCTCTTACCGGGCATGGTGGTGCCACACCTGTAATCTCAGCCGCTCTCAGGAGGATCATGAATTCACTGGGGTCTGGGTTACTTTGTAAAACAGGGTCTCGGGAAAAGCAGGGGGATGAATATCCAGAGGAGTCATCTCTGTCCCCTCCCAGAAGCATCATAGGGTTAAGGGATTTGGATTGTTGTCAAGGAAAAATGACACAGGTGTCAACCACATTGTATCGGATGGGGAAGCTACTCCGTCTATTATATAATGCTAATACCAACAGCAAGGTAGCAGAATTGGCAAATGGCAACATCAGACAAAATAGAATTCATATCAAAGTATCAAGAAATGCTACCTCATGTTTACAAAAGTTATGAGACTAATTGTCATTATATTTATTTTGCCTATAACTAGAGCTTTAAGTAGACACAGCATTATACACTGATAATTATCTCCATTACTAGAATACTTAAGGGGACAATTGTATTATCACTGTAGATTTGAAAAAGACTTTAAACAAATTTTAGTAATCATTCTATTTCTAAAATGTTGAAAATATAAGTTGATTGCTACAGCCTAAATATGGTAAAATAAATATACCTCACTGCTGTTGATATTTTGCTAGGAAAGCGCTCAAGTCACTTTTGCTATGTAAAGGACAAAACAGAGACCTTTGAATGCTGCCTCCTCCATTACTCAGTACTGTCCTGGAGGTGTTAAGATGATGCAAAAGGTAAGAAAAAATGAGAGACATTCGAATCATAAAAGACAATAAAATGAAAACCACTTTTGTGTGTATTGTGAGACTCAGCAAAGGAGAAGTGCTTGATGTTGTTAGGTAGCCAGGCTCTGGCTAGGAGAAAGCTGCAAGCAAGGATGGAGAACAACCCAGCCACCTTAGACTGCAGTCAGAGTCATTGGAATGAGCTCACAGGATTTTTATTATTAATTTAAAAAACTAGCATACCAAGCAGTAGCTTGGTCACATACGTCATTATACCTCGCTCTCATTTGGTCTCCCCTTCCTCGTGTCACCCTTGCCTACAGTGTGTTCTCCTTTCTCCCCCTCGGCCTCCTCTCTGCTTTCTCCTTATATGTATTGTTACCCCTCTATGTCACTCTTCCCCCCTCTGCTGATCTCCTTCCTAGTTCCATGACTTACAGATCCACACATACATACACATACATATAATTTCCAATGTAGGTTCTGCACACAAGAGAAAACATGCATGCGGTATTATCTTTCTGAGTCTTTGCTTATCAGTGAGCTCCAGAGGCATCCATTCTTCTGTAAGTAACATGGTTCCACTTTCCTTTATATCAAAATAAAATTCCATTATGTCTGGAATTTTCCACAGTTTCTTTATCCAACCATCTGTTGTTGAACATCTAGGCCTATTCCAGAGCCCCTTTTAGGGTTCTTGGTCTCATTAATAAATGAATTTAAGAAAGGACTTCAGAAACATGCAGAGGCTTTTTATTATCATTTAAAAGAAAAGGCCCCAGGGCAGGCAAACTGTACATCTCAGCAGCTGCCCAGAGGACGATGGAGGGAGAAGCTAAAAAGCCATTGCAGTTTAAGCTGGCATGGTGGTCAGACACATGGTGGACAAGCAGCTACCTGGCAGGGACAGAAGCTTTAGAAAAAGAGTAAAGAAACCCAGAATGTTAGGGAAGCACACAGTTTTAGGGAAAACATGCTTAGAGAACAGATGGAAGAAAAGGAGAAAGTAAGCAGACTTATGAAGTTGCATGTCTATGGCCTGATGAGCTACTGCACTAGGGGGCAGGGATTCTGAGCTGGAAACCATCACCATCTCATGAAAGCCCTAATTTTTCTGCCTATCTCTTTTAGCATGGCTTAAGGTGAACCTACCTTCCTAGGGATGCTTTTGTGGTAGGTAACTGGCCTGCCCCAAGTGGAATGTTAGGTCTTCACCCAGGCCAGGTTCAACTCATACATCAAAGTCTTGGATCCATTTTGAGTTGATTTTCTGCAGGGTAAGAGATTGGATCTAGTTTAATTCATCTACATGTAGAAATCCAGTTTTTCTAGTACCATTTGTTAAAGAGGCTGTCTTTTCTCCAGATTATATATTTGGCAGCTTTATCAAAAATTAGGTTATGCCTACAGTTGTGTATGTTCATTTCTGGATCCTCTATCCTATTCCACTTGTCTATACATCTGTTTTTGCACCAGTATCATACTATGGCTCTAATATAATTTGGATTTAGGTACTATTCTTTCTGTAGTGTTCTTAGTGCTAATGATTTATTTGCTATTTATGGGGTCATTTGAATTCACAGGTTTTTTTTGTTTTTATTTTTGTCGTGCAATGCCGTGGAGGTCAGAAGAGGGTCTCGGATTCCCCTGGAACTGGAGTTCTCCTGGAATTGGAGTTTCGGATGGTTCTTGGCCACCATGTGGGTGCTGGGGATCAAAACCCGGGTCCTCTCTGACAAGAGGCCGGTCAGCGCTCCTAACCCACTAGGAGGTCATTTCTCCAGCCCCTGAATCCACAGTTTAAAAATATATGATCATATATTATATCCATTAATTAATTAATTAATACATTTGATTTTGAATTAAATAAACATGAAAATGGAATAAGCAGGATAAGTGGGGAGACTTAAGGTATATTGACAAGAGCTGTAATACAAAAGAACTCCAAAATCTTCTACCTAGGATGCCTGTCCTAGTTAAATTGTCAACTTCACACAGCCGGGATCACCTGAGAAGAGGCCTCAGTTGAGGAATTGCCTCCTTTGGACTGCCCTGTGGCCATGATTTTGGGCATTTTCTTGATTGTTATTTGATGTGGGAGGGCCCTGCCTGCTGTGGGTGGTGCCAACCCCTAGACAAGTGTCTTGGGTTGTATAAAAAAAGCTAGCAGCCAGCGGGCCATGGTGGCCCATGCCTTAGTCCCAGCACTTGGGAGGCAGACAAAGGTGGATCTCTGCGAGTTTCAAATCCAACCGGGGCGGACACAGTGAGTTCCAGGGGCCCTTACGGGAGACCCTGTCCCTCAAAATACCAAAATAAATAAGAAGAGTAAAATTAAATTAAAAAGCTAGCTAAGCATAAACCTGTGAGAACACTAACAAGCAGTGTTCCTCCAAGTTTTTTTCAATTCCCTGCTTCAGACTTCTGGCCCTGACTTCCTTCAAGGATGGACTGTATGTTCTACCTAATAAGTTGCTTGTATCCTGGTGTTTTGTCCATAGCAACAAAACACGAAACAGCAGCAGGTGACATAGTGACATTCAGGAGAGCAGGAGAAGGTAACAGCACACAAATGATGGGCCAGAAGCCAGAGGAAGGAAAGGATATATAAACATTCAGAAAAAACCCACTTATTACAGCTAGCCAAAAAGACAGATAATGACTTGAAGGCAAAAAGTCCCCCCTCCAATATTTTTAAATTAAAAAATATTTTTGGAGGGCCTGGAGAGATAGCCTATTCGTTTTAAGAGCACCGAGCTCTTGCAGAGGACTCCGGTTCGATCCCAAGCACCCACATGACGGCTAGAACCGTCTGTAACTCCAAGTCCGAGAACTCCCGTCCCAGGGGAATCCGAGAACCTCGTCTACGCTCCGCGGCATTGCACAACACGGTGCACAGACCTGCAATGAGACAGTTCATTCATACACATACAAAATACATCTAAAAAAAAATAAAATAAAAAAATATTGTTAAAATTTTGTGTAAAAATTGCTTTAGGATAATATGAAATAGGATAGTAGAAGATCAAGTAGAAGAAATATGCCAAACTCAGAGGAGAAATATTAAGATAGCATGATGATATAAAACAATAAATAAACCAGGAAGTCCAACATGCTAAGAGTTCCAGAAAAAATAAACAGGCACAGATGAATTCAAACGTGGGGCCGTTGTGGTGCACACCTTAATCCCAGCACTTGGGAGGCAGAGTAAATGGATCTCTGTGGGTTCAAGGCAAGCCTGGTCTACAGAGCGAGCGTGCCATGACACCTGGTACTAAAAGGGAGACCCTTCCTCAAAAAATAGACCCTTCCTCAAAAAATACCAAAAAAAAAAAAAAAAAAGGGGTAAAACTAAAAAAGAAAAAAAGATAAAAACTTCCCAAGTTGAAATGTGTTGAGTCTATAAACCTAAGTTTTTCTTTAAGTACCAGTCAAGATGGTGCCGTGATGGTTAATACTGATAGTCAACTTAATAGAATCTGGAATCTCCCAGGAGGCAAACCTTTGGGAATGTCTAGGTGGAAGTTTCTAGATGAGGCTGAGATGAGAAGACCCACTCTAAATGTTCATAGCACCATTTCATTGGCTGGGGTCCTGGACTGAATGAAAAGGAGAAAGCGAGCTGCACACCAGCTCTCATATGTCTTTACTGCTGTAAAAATAATGTGACTAGCTGCCACAAGTTCCCACCGCCATGCCTTCCCCACTGTGATCATCTGTACCTTTGAAGAATCCAGCCATCTATTACAGCAACCCCTCAGCTCTTTCCGCTACTCTTGTTGTGCAAAGCCATATGTGGCACAAAGTTATCACTGAGGAAAACAGTAAAACAATCACATAAGACCTTTCCTTTGCAATACTGATAGCTAAAAGCGGTGTAATTACGTCAGCCAACTAATAGAGAATCCCAGTCAGCCAAAACATTGTTTGCTTGTCAGACAGAAAGACACTTGTAATGCTTGAGATTGAAAGGCCATTTCATCTACATAATAGATTTAATGAAGACCCTTGAAGACAGTACTATGGTTGGAAAGCTTGTTTCTCATAACTGGAATACTGAATTTTTTTTTTTTTTTTGAGACAGTGTCTCAGTACATAGGCCTGGCTAGCTTGGAATTCACTATCTAGATAAGGCTGACTTGAACTCAGAGATCTGCCTTCCCAGTGCTGGGATTAAAGGTGTGTGCCACCATTCCTGGCTCCAAAACAAGTATTTGGCTGAAATCTTACCTGCCAAAGTGATAGCAACAAGAATTAGCTTTTGTTGGGAATTTTGAAAGGGCAGAGTTCTTAGGAATGGGATTATAAAAAAGAACTAAAAGTGTTCTAGTTGTCTTCCATTGCTGTGACAAAACACTCTGACTGACACCAGCTTGGGGAGGAAAGGGTTTATTCAGCTCACATCTCCTGGATCGTAGTTCATCACTCAGGGAGCCCAAGGCAGGAACTCAGGGCAGGAACCTGGAGGCAGGCGCTGAAGCACAGGCCATGGAGGATGCTGTTCCCTGGCTTGCTCCTCTGGCTCATGCCCAGCTTGCCTTCTTATACCGTACACAACAACCTGCCCAGGGTGGCACCACTCATTGTGGGCTGAGCCCTCCTACACTGCTCGACACTCAGACAATACTCCACAGATGTGGCCACAGGTCAGTCCAATGGAGCCAATTCCCCAACTGAGGTTCCCTCAACCCAGGTGTGTCAAGTTGACACTAAATCTATCCAGCACAATTGACCCCTTGTCAACTTGACACACAAAACACATCACTATTAAACCACCACCTTGATGTTAACATTAATCACAACCTAAGACAGTACAACCTTAGAAGCCCCACAGTCCTTAAAATGTCCAAACACTTAAAAGTTCACAATAAATAAATAAATTTATGTGAAAAAAAAAATAAAAGTTCACAGTCTGTTAAAAGTCTCTTAACTGTAGGCTGCTGTAAAATCCAAAACAAGTACTGTCTTATTTCAAAGGGAAGAATCAGGCACACTCAAACAAAACCTAAGTCCAGCAAGTAGCTCAAGGCTGGACACCTGGTATTCACTCATGATCTTCTGGGCTCCAAAGGGTTTCGGCAGCTCCCCCTCTCGACTCTGCCGTCCGTGGCACACACAGCTCATCTCGCAGGCCTAGGCCAGCTCCATTCCACACCTGCTGCTGCTCTTGGTGGTTGTCCCATGGTCCTGGCATCTCCAAAAAGCTGGGTTCACCACTGAAACTGAGGTAGCACCTTCACCAATGGTCTCTTCTGACCTCTCCTGGTGCAAAGCCTCAGCTTCTTTCCATGACCCCTGCAATCCTGGGGTCTTCACTGCAACTGATTTGCACTCACCAATGGTCTTTCCTGACCTCTCACAGTGCCAAGCCTCGGCTGCTTTCTGTGACCCCGCCTCAAATTTCAACAGCGGAGACTCTTACACACTACCAAGTCCTGCTGCTGGCTTGACATGGAGGTTCAGGCCCCTTCTGGACCACAGCTTCTGTGTGCCGACCCTGAAGAAATTCTTCCCAGAAGATTTCACCACAGTGATGCTGGTCTCTTATTACTTACAGCTGATTTTTCAGCCCCAGCTAACCAGCATCAATTGTCCCAGTACAACAAAGATTTCACTTCAGGTTCTGGTCTCTTGTTACTTACAGCTGATTCTTCAGCCCCAGCTGACCAGAACCCACAGATTACACAGTCCTGATGATCTCTGCTCCCCTTTGAAACTAGAAACTTCACAAGCCAGGCCTCCATCTTCTACAACTCCTTCAGCAAAACTGCTCCAAGCTCCACAGCAACAATCTTTAGGCATTCAATGATCTTCCCAGCCCAAAGTTCCAAACGCCTCCACAATCCTTCCCCAAAACACCAAGGTCAGGTCTGTCACAGCAATACCCCACTCTTCTGGTACCAATTTCTGTCCTAGTTTGTCTTCCATTGCTGTGACAAAACACTCTGACCGACACCAACTTGGGGAGGAAAGGGTTTATTCAGCTTACATCTCCTGGGTCACAGTTCATCACTTAGGGAGCCCAAGGCAGGAACTCAGGGCAGGAACCTGGAGGCAGGAGCTGAAGCACAGGCCATGGAGGAATGCTGTTCACTGGCTTGCTCCCCTGGCTCATGCCCAGCCTGCCTTCTTATACCGTACACAACAACCTGCCCAGGGTGGCACCACTCATTGTGGGCTGAGCCCTCCCACACTGCTCGACAATCAGACGATACTCCACAGATGTGGCCACAGGCCAATCCAATGGAGCCAATTCCCCAATTGAGGCTCCCTCAACCCAGGTGTGTCAAGTTGACACTAAAGCTGTCCAGCACAAAAAGCAACTCTGGCTCCTTCACTATGAATGGTCACAGTAACAGATTTCTCCAACTGGGTTCTTATCTTCTGCCCAGCTAAGAATGGAGTGGGCAGGCAGTAAAGGGAAAGCAAACAGGAAGGACCTTTATTTGCCATATAGGTACAATTGAAATGGGTGAGTGGAAACCAGTGGGCAGGTAGAAACAGGATGCCAACCAGTTGAGAGGTTGGTAGAGAGTTCTTCTCAGTAGTTGGCAGAGTGCCTAGTTGAGAGGATCCAAGTGTGGCTGCCCCAGCAGAGTCTGCAGATGTGGGGAAAGCAGGGTGACAGGTCTTGAAGGCTGGAGCACGTCCCCTGCTTGCAAAGCAGCAGATCTTGGAGGAAGGGGGTTCCTGTCTCCCACGAGTCTCCAAGTCTTGAGGGCTAGAGCAGTCTTCTTTCTTGGTGTTTCTGAGGAGTGGTGTGAGGAATCTGAGTCTAAAATCTTCCTTCTTCTAGAAGCATCCCTTGAAGCAAGTCTCCTACCAGATCTAGGAACCATCTGAGAGCCCAGCTCTAGCAGAGCTGGACTGGTGAAAATGCTATGTACATAGATTAATATAGACTCGGGTGGGTTGGCTGGGAGTGTGTATGCAAATAAGGTATAGAAGAAGCACCAGTGAGCAGGGAGCTTTCACACCTAGGAATGGGCAGCAAAAGCCCACCCAGACCAGGACAGGCACGAATATAGGAAAAAACCAAAAGTATTTCTTAAAATTCTGAAGGTTGCAAAGTCCAAGACCCAGGTGAAGAAGTTGGAGAAATCTCTCTCTCTCTCTCCACTATGTTGCAGCAGAAGTGGGGGAAAGTGGAAGAAGAGAAGGCATGAAAAAGCCCAAGCTTGTGATTGTCTCCAGGTAAAAGAAGCCTGCTATGTTGGGGGCAGAGGGGACCCTCTCTTCAGGAATGAGAGCTTTCAGCTACTGGGCCTTCGTTCCCAGATGGCAAAAGGAAAGCCCTATCTCTACCTGGTGTGTGTGTGTGGTGGTGGGGGGGAGTGTCCAACACATCCTTGAGATGGGAAAGGAGGGGGTGGAATTGAGGGGGAAGTTCCTACCTCGAGCAACAGCAAGAGAAAGGGCCTTAACCAAATATAATGGGACTTTGGTCTTGGTCTTCCCAAGTTTCAGAATTGTAAGAAAGACTTTTCTGCTGTTTACTTATCTGACTAGGTCATAAAACGTGAGGATTCATTTTGGGTGCAACTTGCCTGGATTGAGGGCTGCCTGGACAGCTTGTAAAGTTCACTTCCCACTGTATCTGTGAACTGCTTCTAGAGAAGATTGCATTTGGATGTTTAAACTGAATGGGCAGCACCATGCAATGCCATGACTCAAAGGGGACAAAAAATCAGAAAGGAGAAGTCATTCTTGCCTGTTCTAGCCCTTCCTTCCTGAGCAGGTGTAGTTTTCAGCTGCTCTTAACCCTGAACATCGGATGCAGGTTCTTCATCATTTGTACTCAGACTATACCAGCTGCCCTGGGCTTTTAAACCTTGGCTCTCATACTGGGCAGCATCACGGCTCTCTCTCTCTCAATCTGAGACTTCTGGGTTCGTGGACTGAGCTGCAGCTCTCCTTGGCTTTATAGCTTAGCCACCGTTGTGGGATTGCTTAGCTTCTATGGTCATGTGAGCCATTCCAACAGTTGGTTCTATTTCTCTGGAGAACCCTCACTAACAGTATTTTTTACGTTTTATTTATTATTTTTTATGTGTATGAGTGTATTGCCTGCATGTATGTAAGTGCACCCATGTCATACAATGCCCATGGAGGTCAGAAGAGGGTGTTGGATCCTCTGGAACTGGAGTTACAGATGGTTGCTGGCCACCATGTGGCTGCTGGGAACTAAAGGTGGGTCTTCTGCAAGATCAAGCAGTCTCTTAACCTCTGAGCCATTTTTCCAGCGCCCCCCCAAAGTAATTTTTTTGATATAGCCTGAATGGACCGAGACAGAAGATTCTAAACATCAAGTAGTCAAACATCTCATGATAAAATATATTGAAAATAAAGTGGACAAAAAGTAGATAATAAATTTTGATATTTTTCTGTCTTCTTCTATGTATAACCCCCCCCATTTACTTTATTCCCCATTACATGCATGTATATTTGAATCTAAATGGATGTGGCAGTTTCTGGAAGTGTACAATATAAATGCTAAGTAAGGTTACTTGAAATAAGACATTTTGCAAAGAAAATTCTAAAATTATTCTAGCACGAAGTATCCTAAACCGTCTGGCAAATCAGAGGGGATGGTCTTCAGAAGTGGAGGGCAAAATGATGGGAGGAAAAAGTATTTTCATCTTACTTTGAGGTAAGTTTGAAGACCACTGGAAGAGAACATTTTATTTGGCATCAAAGAACAAAATTACAACAGATTGAGTTTCAAAGATCTAATTAGCTCTTACTAGTAATTCATCTTTGGCAAACATCTTGCCTAGACAGCAGAACTCCAGTCAGCTGAAGAGTAAACTTACAGGTGGCCAGGGTGAGGGGCAGCTGGACTGGTCCTTTCAGAGCCACTTTCCTTATAGAGAATACTGTTTGTTAGGCTGGGTGTTGTGGTTTATGCCTTTAATCCTAGCACTCAGGAGGCAGTGGCAGGCGGATCTCTGTGAGTTCAAGGCTAGCCTGGTCTACATAGTGAGTTCCAGGCCAGCTGGGACTAAAGGGAGACCCTGTCTCAAAAAAAAAAAAAATACTGTCTGCTTTGGGGAGAAATGAGCATCTCTCTCCTGATCTGTTGCTATGTAAACAATTTAGGTTCTGTGGAACCTTGGCTGAGGCCTGCTGTCTTCTCTTTTATGGGAAAATAAAACAGAACAATGGGTGTTGATTAGTAATGCTGGGAAAGAGAAGGTACCATTAAGTGACTTGAAAAACAAAACCAATTAACATGGGCCAAAAAAAGAGAATAAACAACAATTGGATAAAACTGGCAACATTTTGAAGGGGAAAATAAAATTAAAGTAACTGTGAAATGTGACAACACAGTTAACTCTAACCGCCATGATAGTTTACAAAGATGGGCTGAATTTTCCCATAAAATACATTGTCAGATAAGGTATAAAATGGCCACCAATATATATCATTTATATGGGGAAAAATTCAAATTAAGGAGACACACAAAAAGATGTGTGGTGTATACACACACACACACACACACACACACACACATGTGCGTGCGCGCGCACACACATCATATATATGGTCTTTGTCACCAGTTTCTGGCACTCAGCTTCAAAACCCTTAGGATTTTCTGAGTAATAGGAGTGTCTTTGTTATGCTAATGAGGCAACTCCAGGTGGAGGCCTTAGATAGCTTCAAACCCAGGACTGTCTGAGAAACCAATCACATGATTAGAAGGCTGGAACTTTCAGTGGCTTGACTTTGGGAGAAGGGCAGGATTCTAGAGATTAAGTTCAATCATAAGGCTGGTGATTTAATCGATCTTGTCTATATAATAAATGACGGATTAAAAAAAACCAGGATACTGAGGCTTGAAGGAGTTTCCTGGTTGTTGAGTACATTGGGAAGGGGTGGCATGCCCAGATCCCACGGGAGGGAGCCCTCCTCCCAGACATGGCCCTGAGTTTCTTCTATGTGGCTGTCCCGGAGCTGTATCCTCTATTACAGATGTAACTGTAAGTATAATGCTTTCTGTGAGTTCTTTTAAAAGGTTTTTTCCTTATTATATCATACACACACACGAACATGTATGTGCACTCACAATTTTGTCAAAAATCAACTTTAGGGAGTTGGGTCTTTCTTTCCATTTCCAGGGATCAAATTTTGGTTGTCAGGCTTGGTGGCAAGTACCCTTACCAGCTGAACCTTTTCGATGGCCCATGTTTTTGTTGAGTTCTGAGAGGCATTCTACTGTATTAACATAACCTGAAGGGGAGTTTTAGGAACTCCCCTATTTGTAGACAAGTCTGACAGAAGTGTATCTGCTTTGGAGGGCATCTGACCTTAGTTCTAGGTTGTGTTTGGACTGAATACAAAGCCCAGTAGGTGTCAGAAGATAAATGAGAGAAAACAGAATGTGGGAGTAAAATTACCAAACAAGATAAGATAAAAATGTATACTTTATGGGAAAAATTAAATATAAACTAGCCTGTACTAGAAATACAGTATTTAAATACCTAAAGAAAAAAAAAAAACTAGGAGAAATCCAAGGAAATGGAATAAAAATATAATTTAGAGAACAACCCAAAAAGATCGAGATGTTTTAGAATTAGCTGAAGCTACTGGACAAGGAAGAATTTGACGAAACTGATACAATCAGTACATCCGGTTTAACAGATAATATGCAGAAACTATCATACTTCAAAAAGAATATGTAATAAACTGTGATATTCATAAATTTTGATGTTATAATTGGCTTTAGATAAGGCCACAATTTTAAATAAAGTAGAATAAGGAGGGAAAGAAGGGGAGAAGAGAGCAGGAGGAGGAAGGGAGGAACAGAGAAGCTGGGCATGGTGGCACCTGCTTGTAGTCCCAGTACTTGAGAAGTGGAGAGAGAAGAATTAGGAATTCAAGGCTAACTTCTGTACAGTTTGAGACCAGCCTACACCACACACCACAAAGACCCAGTCTCAGAATGAAACAAAATAAAAAAAATGCTCTGTCTTTTCTGATTATAATCCACTAGAATTAAAAATAAAAATCAGGCAATGATAAGAACAACAATCCAAGCAAGGCTCAAAAAGCACACTTTTAATCCCAGCACCCAGGAGGCAGAGGCAGGGGGATTTCTGTACTTCTGAGGGCAGCTTGGTCTATATAGTATGTTCTAGGCCAGTCAGGACTAAGAATAAGAGAAAGGAGGAGGAGGAGGAGGAGGAAGAAGAGGAGGAGGAAGAGGAAGAGGGGAGGATCTACAGGGAGGAGGAGCTAGAGGGGGAGGAGCTAGAGAGGAGCTAGAGGGAAGGAGCTACAGGGAGGAGGAGCTAGAGGGGGAGGAGCTAGAGAGGAGCTAGAGGGAAGGAGCTACAGGGAGGAGCTAGAGGGGGAGGAGCTAGAGGAGGAGGAGCTAGAGGAGGAGCTACAGGGAGGAGGAGCTAGAGGAGGAGGAGCTACAGGGAGGAGTAGCTAGAGGGGAGGAGCTAGAGGGGGAGGAGCTAGAGGAGGAGGAGCTACATGGAGGAGGAGGAGCTATCCCTTAATGTCTGCAGAGGACTGGTCCCAGAATCCCCATGGATACCAAATCCATGAATGCTCAAGTCCCTTATATAAGATAGCATCATATATTTGAATATACACCACACATATTCTCTTACATGCTTCAAATCATTTCTAGATTACATATAAAGCTTTGTATCAAACCAATACTATGTAAATAGCTGTTATTCTATATTGATACATAATCAAAAAATATTCAGAGCAGATGCAATGATTTTTTTCTCTCTTCTGGTCTGAGGTTGGCTGAATCTGTAAATGTGGCATCCACAGGTACACATGGCCAGTGTTGTTAAGAAACATATTTAAGATCCTCTTTGAATAAAACCAACCAAACCAATACAAAAACCCCACTCCTATATCAAATTTGAAATGACAAGATTCCAGAAAGCAATGGGAGAGAATATGTATTTTCCATTAGATTTTCATTCAATTAGAGCCCAGCATTAAATATCTTTGTTACTGAACCATCTTTGAGCTGGGCATGGTGGTGCATGCCTTTAATCCCAGCACTTATGAGGCAGAGGCAGGAGGATCTCTGTGAGTTCAAGGCCAGCCTGGTCTACAGAGTGAGTTCCAGGACAGCTGGGGCTATAGGGACACCCTGTCTCAAAAAAAAAAAAAGTTAAAAGTAAAATAATTTAGCATTCACCTTAAGAAGTTATAAGTGATTATCAAAGTAAATGAAAACAGAAGGACTGGACTAACTCAAAGTTGAAATAGGAAAGAGGAAAAAATAGAGATCTTTGTTAAGAAAGAGGAAAAACAATAGAAATATGCAAAACTAGGAATAAGAAAGCAGCCAGCCATAGCCTTGGGTGGGGGTCGGGGTGTTGGAAGAAATAGATGAATTTGTCAAGTAAAGAGAAAATGGATGATTTTTGTGAAAATGTTAATGACTAGAATCTTGACTCAAAGAGAAATTGAAGTAGAATAAATAAAAACATATCATAGAGAAAAAGGAATAAATAGGAAAAAGAAGCAAGTCCCAACATCTAGTAACAGAAACAGCTGCTGTGCTTTTGTAGTTGCCAAGGAAACAACTTGAAGTAACAATTTATGATTCTTACTCATGCTGCCAAAATGGGCAGTGCCAGTGTCCACTGCAGACAGTGACATGGGGACAGCTGTTTTCCTACGATTTTGATGGAAGTCTGAGGCGCTGCAATCCATTTGGCAATAGCATTCAAAGTAAAAATGGCCTTTTACCACATGGCTTCAGTTTTGAGAATGTATCCCTTGGATATAAAAGAAGCTACACTTACACGCATGAGCACACAGCTGATTTCCTTAGCAAACACTTACCATTCTGTGTGCTTACAGCTGGCATCTGCTCTGTCTGAACTAGTGAAACTTAAGTTGATAGGTCCATGACATATCGATTGCTGCATGTGTGTCCATGTGTTCATGCCTATGGATTGAAGTGACAACGAACTGCAGACATGTTGAATGTCTGTTAACAAAGGAGAATGGCCGAAGAAATCCATACTAGAAAACATTCTGTAGCTACTCAGATGCTAGATCACTTCTGATAAAAAGAAAGGGAATTGCAGCTGAAGTGCTAGGTGCCAGTGTGGTGCTGATTCCTCAGTTATACCAGGTGGCCATGTGCTCGAAGTATATCCGTGTAAACAGACATGACTCCAGCTGGGTTTGCAGTGACAAGTGCCCTTGTCAGTAAGTGATAGCTAAAATAGAGGGAAGTTGTTGGGTGGGTTTTATGAAAAACTGCTTGAAAAGTTGTAAGGTGTTGTGTTTCTAGCCATAAGGAAGGAACTGAGTCCAGGACTGAGAATGAGAAACTGGATAAAATATAGAAAAGCTTTTGGCTATTGCAGACTAGGAAGCTCAGAACTATGATCCCTGGGAGAAAGGAAATAAAACGATCCTTGGCTTTCTACTTGTGGACTGTCCCAAGATGGTCACAGGAGGAGACTAAACAAAATGTAACAAATTGTTGAATGAAGGAAAAAAACCCCCAAGATCATAGAAACTTGAATTTTCCACATAATTACAAGAAGGGGGCAACACAGAAGTGGGCTTTGCAGATGTGTGTGTGGTGGGCTCCATAATTGCAGGTGTATGTGTGGTGGGCTCCATAATTGCAGGTGTGTGTGTGGTGGGCTCCATAATTGCAGGTGTATGTGTGGTGGGCTCCATAATTGCAGGTGTATGTGTGGTGGGCTCCATAATTGCAGGTGTGTGTGTGGTGGGCTCCATAATTGCAGGTGTGTGTGTGTGTTGGGCTCCATAATTGCAGGTGTGTGTGTGGTGAGCTCCATAATTGCAGATGTGTGTGTGGTGGGCTCCATAATTGCAGATGTGTGTGTGGTGGGCTCCATAATTGCAGATGTGTGTATGGTGGGCTCCATAGTTACAGATGTATGTGTGGTGGGTTCCATAATTGCAGATTTGTGTGTGGTGGGTGCCAGAATTTTATCACTGACATGCAGTGAAGAATGGGTTAAACCTCCAGGAGCTAGACAAGAACAGTTTTCAGGGAAAGAAGAGTTGTAGGAAGAGGATGCCCAATCTGCAGAGTTCACAGGGCTAGAGATCACTATCAGCGTAGTAATCCTAGGAAGGCCAAGGTTTAGGAGTGGGGCCAACATAGCCTTGGAGCAGACTTTGAAAGACTTGCTCTAAAAGAACTGAACAAGAAACCTCAAAAGAATCAAATGGAACAAATAGCTGCTGTCAAGAATGTAGTCCAAGAAGGCTTTTTTAAATGTAAAAACCAAAATCTAGCAACCAACAATGTATAATTCACAATATCCAGTTTCTGATAAAGCATATACCACACAGGGCAGGAGAATATAACGGCTGCAAGAGAGAACCTGACACTAGAAACAGATTACAAAGGACAGAGGAGGTAGAACAAACAGGCCAAGATGTTACAACAGATGCTGTAAATACACTCATATGTTCAGGAGTGTGAAGAAAGATGAACATAACAGGTAGAAAAATGGAAGATACCCAGGGAATGGTGGTGCACGCCTTTAATCCTAGCACTCAGGAGGCAGAGGCAGGCAGATCTTTGTGAGTTCAAGGCCAGCCTGGTCTACAGAGTGAGTTCCAGGCCAGCTGGGGCTACAG
>VZQC01006705.1:56780-84072 GCA_009823505.1 Rhizomys pruinosus
TCTTTTTTTTTTTTTTTGGTTAACTGGGCTAGAGGTCTGTCTATTTGGTTTATTTTTTCAAAGAACCAGCTTTTGGATTCATTGATTTTATGTATTGTTTTCTTTGTTTCTATTTCATTGATTTCTGCTTTGATTTTTGTTATTTCTTCCTGTCTGTTGGGTTTATGTTTCATTTGTTGTCTCTCAAGTGTTTTTAGCTGCAGTGTTAGATCATTTACTTCTTCCCTTTCTGTTTTTTTTTTTTTATGTTTGCACTAAGGGGTATAAATTTCCCTCTCAAGACTGCTTTTAAAGTATCCCACAGGTTTTGTTGTGTTGTATTGTATTGTCTTTTTCATTCAGTTCCATGAATATTTTTATTTCATTCTTTATTTCTTCCCTGACCCATTTGTTATTCAGGATTATGTTGTTTAGTCTCCATGTGTTCTTGTAGCTAGTTGGACTTATTCTGGTGTTCATATTGAGCTTTATTGCACTGTGGTCTGATAGAATGCATGGAATAATTTCTATCCTTTTTGTATTTGTTGAGGTTCCTTTTGTGCCCCAGTACGTGGTTAGTTTTGGAGAATATTCCATGAGGTGCTGAGTAGAAAGTATATTCTCTGGTATTTGGGTGGAATATTCTGTAGATGTCTGTAAGGTCCATTTGGTGTATTGTATTGTTCAATTCTCATGTCTCTGTATTTTTTGACCTGTTGATCTATCCAAGGGGTTCAGTGGTGTGTTGAAATTTCCCACTATTAGTGTGTTAGGATTAATCTGTTTCTTGAGGTCCTGCAGAGTTGTGTTTATAAAGTTAGGTGCACCAGAGTTTGGTGCATAGACATTTAGGGTTGTGAAGTCTTCATGGCTCATTGTTCCTTTGACAAGGATGTAATGGCCCTCTGTCTCTTCTGCTTAATTTTACTTTGAGATCTGTTTTGCCTGGTATTAGAATAGCCACTCCAGTGTGTTTCTTAGTACCATTTGCTTAGAATATTTTTTTCCATCCTTTCACTCTAAGGTGTTGTCTGTCCTTGAGGTTGAGATGGGTTTCTTGTAGACAGCATATGGAAGGGTGCAATTTCCTAATCCATTCTCCTAGTCTATGCCTTTTGATTGGGGAGTTTAGACCATTAGCATTTAAGGTTATTATTGAGAGATGTGTGTTGCTTCCTTTTACCTTATTTTTTGTTTGCATTCTTGGTCTAGGTTTATATTTACTCTTTTGATTTTGTTGCTTTCTCTCTTTAATTGCTTAGGGATAGTTGCTTCTTTCTTCTGATCTTTGGATTGCTTTGAGGATTTTCTGAAGTGTTGGTTTCTTTGACATGTATTCTTTCATCTTGTTTATGTTATGAAAGATTTTTCTTTCTCCTTCAACAATAATTGACATTTTTGCTGGATATTATAGTCTGGGTTGGTATCTAAAGTCGTTTAGCACAGGGAATACTTTGGTCCACATTCTTCTAGCTTTCATCGTTTGGGCTGAGAAGTCAGCTATGATTCTGATGGGTTTCCCCTTATATGTAACTTGTTGTTTTTCTCTTGTGGCTTTCAGTATTTTGTCTTTGTTTTGAGCATCTAGTGTTTTAACAATTATATGGCATGGGGAGTTTCTTTTCTGGTCCTGTCTATTTGGTGTTCCATGTGCTTCTTGTATTTGTATGGGATTGTCTTTTTTCAGTTTGGGGAAATTTTCTTCTATTATCCTGTTGAAGATCTGGTCAATAGTGTTGTCTTGGGACTCCTCTCCCTCCTCTATCCCTATGATGTGGAAGTTTGGTCTTTTCATACTGTCCCACATTTCCTGGTTGCTCCACTCTTGTGTTTTAAAAATTTTTTTTGTAATCTTTACTTGAGCTTTCTAGTTGCTCCATATTATCCTGCAGGTCTAAGATTCTTTTTTCTACTTCTTCCATTCTGCTTCTGAGGCTTTTTCCCATCCTTTTCTGGTGGTTGTATGAATGTTCAATATCCTTTTTCATTTCATCCTGTGATTTCTTTAGATTTTCCACTTCCCTCTGGAGCCTGTCATTCTCATCTTGTATGTAGCTCCTTGGTTTCTTGGTCATTTTCAGTGTTTCAACTTCCTTGTGGAGTTTGTTGTTTTCTCCCTCTAGGTCCTTCTTGAGTTTTTCAATCTCTTCCCATAGTTCTTTCCACCATTTGTCATTATCTCCCTCTAGGTACTCCTTCCCTATTCCTATGATGTGGAGGTTTGATCTTTTCATAGTGTCCCATATTTCTTGGTTGTCCCACTTTTGTGTATTTTTTAATTTTTCATAATCTTTATTTGAGCTTTTTAGTTGCTCTGTGTTATCTTCCAGATCTGACATTCTTTGTTCTGCTTCTTCAATTCTACTTCTGAGGCTTTTTCCTTTCCTTTCTTCTTGATTGGATGAGTGTTCTAATTCCTTTTTCATTTCATCCTGTGTTTTCTTTAGTATTTCCATTTCCTTTTTGAGCTTCTCAGTCTCTTCTTGGTGCTCCTTACTTTGTTGGTTGGCTTCCTTTTTCAGTGTTTCTACTTCCTTTGGGAGTTTGGTTTTTTCTCCCTCTAGTTCTTTCTGGCGTTTGTCAATCTGTTCCTTTAGTTCTTTCTGAAGTTTGTCATTGTATCCCTCTAGGTCCTTTTTGAGTTTTTCATTCTCTCTCTTTAGTTCTCTGAATTCTTCTTTATTTTCTTTAATTTCTCTGCATAGGTCTGCAATTATTCCTCTAAGCTCTGTTCCTTGGGTCTCCTCCAAGGGGATTTCCCACTGTAGCTGTCTCCTACAGGTTGGTTATATCGCCTGGTGCGGGGATATCTGGTTGCCTTGTTTCCCAGTGTGTCGCCTTCATGTCGTGTCCACTACTGTGCATGTGGGTTCCCTTTGTGTGACTTTCAGAATACAAAGTTTCTATTTCTTAACTATGTTAGCAGTGGTTTGCTGCCTCCTTCCGATGCTTTTTTTTTTCTTCCTCCTCCTGTGTTTATGGAGTAATTGACTTGTCTAGGTGTCCTAGGCTTTCAATTTGTTTTATTATTGGATATTGGTAGCCTAAGTTCACTTCTTCTCTTCTGTTGCTGAAATGTTTCCTCAAGAAAAATCCACTTGAGATACTCTCATCTCACTCAGATTCCAGTTGGCGTGGTTTGTGTGTGTGTGTGTGTTGTTGTGTGTGTGTGTGTGTGTGTAATAGTGCCTGTGTTAGCCGCACCCCAGTACCTGCTGGAGTGACCTTCCAGGTTCCTAGTGCCTCAGGAGCCAGTCCCACACAACCACAGAGCGCACGCACATCCTACCCGCAGTCACCAGATTCTGCAAAGAGCAAAGGGTGTAGGTGTTAGGGTTAGGGTTATTAGTGTCCTATAGGTTGTTTCTTCTAAAGGTCATTCTTGGCTTCTTTCTTGATATCTCATTGTAGGGATCCCTGTAGGGTTGGGTAGACGTTAGGTGTGGATTTAATATGAAGCTTTTCCCATGTTGTTTTTCTTTGGTAAACTGGGATACCTGCAAGAAGAGAGGTGGTAAGGCCCTGCTGTCGAAGACCTGATGTAAGCATGGGAAGGTTGTATTGAGACCGCACTTGCAAGTGTACAGTTCATCTCTGGAATACCAGACAATGTTACCAAAGGCCACTAAACCAATAAAGCAAATGTTGGTCTCCTTGAGTCAAGCAAGACTCCTCCATCAACATCAGGTACACCTCACTTGCCTGGAAATACTGTGCAGCAGTGGCAGCCATATGCATGTATATCCCAAATCTAATTGGCTATTAGCTCTCTCCTTGGAGGAATAACCCATGGCTGATGCCACAAGCTTACATCCTCTAATGGTTAGGAGATGTTATAATCCACAGTAAGACCCTGTCATATTTTACAGAAAAAATGTAATTCTTGGATTAACTTACCATCCAAACATCTGTGTCTATACCAAAGTAACCTACCATAACAATTAGTACTGTTTAAATACCTATATATCTAACTGCTTGTGCTTCATTAGTAGGATTGAAACTGTCAGCCCATGAAAGGAAAAAGCCAGAATTGACCAGAGTCTAAAACAACAACTCCAGAGAAAGTAGACTGTTTTGCTTCTCATCCACCTGTACCCCTTTTCTAAGCCCTAGGGAACAATCTGTGGAAGAAGGGGTGGCATGGTAGAATGTAAGGGCTGTGATTGGGGTGAATGGTGAAACTACAGCAATATAGTCTGGACACTTATTTGATCAGCTTGATTGAACATACAACCCCCCCCAGCTGAATGGTGGGACTCTTGGGCTGTGTGGGTTTGGGCAGAACTGCTTGCAAATTGGTTTTACATGAAGGATGCTTGTACTCATAAATTATTACTTATTGTTAAAAAAACCAAAAAAAAGAAGTAATAGAAAAAAATAAAAAATAAAAAATGCAAAAAACAAAAAATAATGAGGTTGAAGAGAAGATAGAGAGCCCAGGAAGTTGGAGATGCTAGTAAGCACTGAACATATGAAGCAGCCTTGCGGTTGCACTTGGTGATGCCCTGGGGGTTGCACGAGGCCCTGGGAGCTCACTTTATGCCATATGCCCTGGTTGGTAGACTTGGAGCTACAGGATTTGATGTTTCCCCTGCGGGATCTCAGTCTTGTTTTGGTCTTGGTCCCGTTGTGGCATTTCTAAGCCATGTTACAGTTATATCTGAACAAAAAAATCAGCCTGACCTGTGGTCCGTGCTATTGAGGAGGACTGCTGGTCCATGGCTTTTCCTGGAACTGATGGTTCCATAGCCAACACACAGCTATGAAATTGATAGCTTCATAGCCAAACAACCAGCTATGGAACTGATGATTCCACAGCTAAATACCAAGCCGAGGGAGCTAATCACTCTTCATGGCCAAACACCCAGATGGAAGGCCAAGTGCGGGATTAATAATGGTCCTGCAGTTATGCAGGCTAAGAGAAACACAAGGGTACTAATGACTCAGGGACCATGTTAGATGGTGGAACTTGTAGAAATATGATCCATTCTATACAGCGGGCTCTGTATATAGGTATCGTGACCTCCCCGTGGCAAATCCCAGACCCCTACACCACAAGTTGTTCCAGTGGGCTCAGGAAAGGACAGACAGGTATGTAAGTCAATTCATGGAACTGAGCACGTGCAAGCACACACATACCCACAGTGACCCTTAGCTTTTAGTTTTATGGCCAAGAGTGGACCTAACTCTGGGAACTACCTGCTCCTTCTGATAGTTCATGGATCAGTGCTCTGGGGCCAGACTATACTTTTATGGAAGCAGCTTTTCCAGCAAATTTGGGAGATAGAAATGAGGACCCATACTTAATCAGAGAATCTTGCCCTTTTATTCTTAGTTCTAAAATATTTCATACACATAATATCAAGCAGACTTCTCAATTATTCTCACTGTCTTCAATGAGAACACCCCGCCACTTTCAGTGCTTTGATATGTTAAACAAGCACAACCACATTCATTCACTGTCTTGGGTGGAGGGCAAAGTGGGGTCCTGAGGGATTAAGTTCAGGTGTCCAGGTAACAGTGGAGGCACATGGCTCAGTGAGCTTGTTTACATTATAATCAGTAGCTTTTGGTACAAGGTTTAGCAAAAGTTATTAGCCCAGATTCTATCCATATTGTACAGGTCATTCCTACATCCCAGTTCTCCTTCCAGATTCTGTCCATATTGTACAGGTCATTTCCTGTCCATATTGTAAAGGTCATTCCTACATCCCAGTTCTCCTTCCAGACTCTGTCCATATTGTACAGGTCATTCCTACATCCCAGTTCTCCTCCCAGATTCTGTCCATATTGTACAGGTCATTCCTACATCCCAGTTCTCCTTCCAGATTCTGTCCATCTTGTACAGGTCATTCCTGCATCCCAGTTCTCCTTCCAGATTCTGTCCATATTGTAAAGGTCATTCCTACATCCCAGTTCTCCTTCCAGATTCTGTCCGTATTGTACAGGTCATTCCTACATCCCAGTTCTCCTTTCTAAGTCCCCATTCCTCCCCCTTTGGAAAGAGAATGACTCTGTGTCAGTGTACTTGAGAAATGCAACTTGTTTGGGGATATATAGGAGCTTGGCTCTAAGAGTGTGTCTTGATTCTCAGAGAGGACTTTGAACTCTGGACTTTTGGACAGTTTTGGAACTGTTAAGACCATAGGGACTCTTAGACATGAACTAAATATATTTTGCATTATGAGATGGACATGAATTTTCAGGGCGTCAGGAAGAATATTACAGCTTCAGGAGGTATCTTGATGCCAATTTGATAAGAGGTGGGTTTGTGGTGATTAATCTTCATTGTTGCCTTCAGTGGCACAAGAGATACCAGGAAGGTCAATAAAGCACACCTCAATGTGTCTAAGGGCATATTCAGTAGGATTAGCTCAAGTGGGAGGATATGTCCTGAATATGGATGTATCACCCAGCAGGCTGGGGCCTAAATGGAAGAAAGAGGAAGAAGGGAGTCTGCTCGTACAGGCATTCTCTCCCTGTGTTTCTGGGCCACCATGAAGTGAGCTGCCATGTTCCACTACACCCTCTCCATCACAGTGAACTCAAAGCTCTGAAACCATAAACCTAAACAAAAAAATTCTTCCCTTAACTGTTTTTTCTCAGACATTTGTCACTGCAGTAGAAAGCTTAATACAGTTACAATGAGAGAGAGAGAGACAGAGAGTGAGAGAGAGAGAGAATAATTGGTAAGGAAGAGTGTCTGAGAAAGATGGGAAGTACTCAGCTTTAGAGCATACAGAGAGGGATCAGCCTGAGGAAGGACCTCTCCTCCTTTAGGCATGTGGATAGAGTCATGTAGGAAGTAGGTAGGGTGGAAGTTGAGGAAACACCTCATCAAAGACTCTAGTATCTCTTTCAAGCAACAGGCTAAGCAATGTTTAGTGATCACCTTTGGATCATGTAGCTACTGAGAGATCAGGGCAAGATTTGAAGGCAGGTTATCAGCATGGTGAAGACATGTATGTAAGATGTGTTTTTTTGGTTTGGATACTATCATTTCATCCTCATAATAAGAAAAATAAAGAAAAAAGAAAAGAGAGCAAAAAACAAAATCACCAACTTTTCTTTGATTTACCAGGAAACTGAACTGACAGGGGAACCACCACTCCAGAAACCATGAAGGCAAACACAGAGAATTGCAGTTAACAGGGAGAGAAATGGCTGATGCCAATAACTGGTAAGGACACCTAACAGTGATTGACAAAGCTAGAGGCTGATTGTAGACTAGCTTGAAAGATCAAACCTCCTGGGGACTCAAATTTAGAGGGGCCCACTCTTTGTGACTTTACCTCCAAGAAGCCAAACAGGGCTGGTGTGGTGGCACATGCCTTTAATCCCAGCAGAGGCAGGGCAGATATCTGTAAGTTTCAGGCCAGCCTGGTCTACATAGTCCCAGCTCTGTCTCAGATTCTTAGACCCTGTCAAAAAAAAAAAAAAGCCAACTAGTTTCTCCCAATGAAAATGGGAGAAAACTCTCCTTGTGTTTTAGGCAGGGGTAGAGGGAAATAACCCTTTTTTTTTTTAATTTTATTTATTTCTGTATGTGTATCAATGTACTTTCTGCATGCAGGTCTGTGCACCCATGTCGTGCAATGCCGCGGAGGTCAGAAGAGGGTCTCGGATTCCCCTGGAGCTGGAGTTCTCCTGGAACTGGAGTTTCAGATGGCTCTCGGCCACCATGTGGGTGCTGGGGATCGAACCCAGGCCCTCTGTAAGAGTGGTCGGCGCTCTTAACCGCTAGGCCCTCTCTCCAGCCCCCGGAAATAACCCTTTTATAATAATCTCCTGGTAGGTAGTATGTTCTCTATAACAAACATCTACCCTCAAGAGAAGCTACCTTTTTAGAGACTTCCTTCATTAAAAATAAGGGCAATTATGAAACTCCAGCTCCCTCTAGGCATCTTGTCTCACATTAGGAAGAAAAGAAAAAGGCTAAGAAACATTTTTGGAAACTCCAACTCAGGGACTCTTGTTCACAAAAACAAAAGGAAAACAGTGAGAGTTAATCAGATGATTTTAGACTGTTTCCCTCCCTCATACCATTACAATGGGGCTTCAGTATAATAAAAGAAGACTATAACAGTTGTAAGATGGAAATTCTAAGTAAGAAAGCATTTATGGGGAAATTCAGGGATGGAAAGGAAGAGAAAACAAGGACACTAGGGAAAAAGAAAGCTGTGACACCTACAGCTACAGAAGACAATCGAGCAGGCTGGCTCCCAGCCAAAGCTAAGATCTGCTTATTCCTTTGGTATTTTATATCTGGCTTTCAGCAACAATAGCAAAATTGCAGATAAGTCTAAAAACTGTCTAGAAAAACAACAAAAGCTTTAGAACCAAACTCTTATGACACAAACTGGTGTATTACACAAGAAATTTTAAAATAACAAATATTAATATACTCTAAGGGCTCTGATGAAAAAAATGGAAAATGATGGAAACTAGAAATAATCCAAAGGAAGCTCTAAGCTGGACAGGATGGCTTGCATCTTTAATGCCAGCCCTCAGAAGGCAGAGGTAGGTGGATCTCTGTGAGTTCAAGGTCAGCTAGGGCTAGCTGGTGAGATCCCATTGAAAGAAAGAAAGAAAGAGAAAGAAAGAAAGAAAGTTAGGCAAAGAAAGAGAAAGAAAACTCAATTTTACACTGCCATGCACCCTTTCCTCAGCCCTTTGGAGGGGAAAAAGTACTTTTAACAAAGGAAATTCTAGAATATAAAACTATATTGTGGTAGCTGGAGAGAAGGCTCAGTGGATAAGAGTGCTGACTGCTCTTGCAGAGGACCCTGGTTTGATTCCCGGCACCCACATGGTGGTTAAGAACTGCCTTTTAAGCTGGGTGTGGTGGTGCACGCCTTTAATCCTAGCACTCAGGAGGTAGAGGCAGGCGGATCTCTGAGTTCAAGGCCAGCCTGGTCTACAGAGGACAGCTGGGGCTATAGGGAGACCCTCTCTCAAAAAGACAAAAACAAAACAAAACAACATCAACAAAAAATCTCAACCCAAAACCAAAACAAAAACCTCTATATTCTGCCCCCACAATACCAGTACTTGGGAGGTTGAGGCAAAAGGATTGTAAATTCAAGTCCAGCCTGGGCTTCATATAGAGAACCTGCCCTAACACACAAAACAAACAACATACGTAATGTAAAGAAAGATGCATTTTGACAGGTGAAGCAGACAAAAGACAGACTAGCTGAAGAGAGACTGAGTGGATCTGAAGATGCACCAACAGAAACTTTCTGCTGTTTTCTTTTTTTTCTTTTCTTTCTTTCTTTCTTTTTTTTTTTTGGTCTTTTTGAGACAGGGTCTTCCTGTAGCTCTGACTGTCCTGGAACTCACTCTGTAGACCAGGCTGGCCTTGAACTCAAAGAGATCCACCTGCCTCTGCCTCCCAAGTGCTAGGATTAAAGGTGTGTACCACTACACCCAGCATCCAACAGAAATTTTCTAAGCAGAAATGGAAATTAAAATAGAATGAAAAGAATCACAGCAGAACCTCTAACAAGGATGAAACAAGTTCAAAAAGTATAGCATGAAAATTGGAATACCACATGGAAAGAAGGAGAGGGGAGAAGAGATAAAAATGGTCAAGACTTTTGTAAAATAATGACAGACACTAAACCTCAGGTGCAGTAGGTTCGGAGACAACAGGCCTGGGGTGTGGCTCAGTGATACAGCACCTGTCTATTATGCTCAAGAACCTGGGATCTGTTGGTAGCGCCTCAAAACAAAATCAACCAACCAACCAAACAACAAACCCTATACTTAGCTACCTTAGAGTCAAACAGTAGAGAACCACAGAGAAAACCTTGACAACACACACACACACACACTCACACACACACACTCACACACACACACATACACTGGGAGAGAGAGGAGTGAGAATTACTAATTTATAAAGAAATAAGGAAAACTGTTACAGATGTGTTCTCATCAGACAGCAAGCAAGAAGAGGATGGAGTGAAATATTAAAAGAAACAAATCCACCAACTTAGAATTCTATGTACAATGAAATTCTTCCAAAGTGAAAGAGCTAAATAAATACTTTGTCCTTTGCAAACAAAAATGAGAGAATTTACTAGTAGTAGACCCACTCTGTAACAAATGTTAAAATAGTTCTTCATGGAGCAGGAAGGTGATATACGTAAGAAACTTGAATACACCAAAGCGTGAAAGGACTAATGAAGGTAGGATAAAATACCTTGGTCTCTTGTTTTTATATTGATTGAAGTTAAGGTTAATTTGTTTAATAGCAGTAATAATGCATCAAGTAGTTATATTTCATGGACAAATGAGTGGCATAGCATCATTATAAATGGAAGCAGAGACTTGAGAATGGTCTGTTATATGGTATTGTTCTATACATGAAGTAGACATATTAATTGCAAAGCCACATTTCAAACTACAGGACAACCACTAAAACAAAAGAAAAAATAAATATGGTTGGCATGGTAACAGAGGAGATAAGATGGAATTATATAAAACCAGAAAATGGAAGCTGCAGAGATGGCTCTGTAGTTAAGAGCATTGACTGTTCTTGCAGAGGACCTAGGTTCGAATCCCAGCACCTACATGGCAGCTAACAACCTCGGTAACTCCAGTTCCAGGGGATCCGATAACCTCTTCAGACTTCTGAGGGCACTGCACAACATGGGAGCACTTACATACATGCAAGCAATACAGTGATACATGTAAAATAAAAATAATAAATAAAATATTTTGAAACCAGTAAATGAATGCAGTAAAAAAGGGAAGGCTTTGAAAGCACAGATTCAATGGGTAGAGAACAGTAGATTTTCATTAATTTAATGATAGCAATAATTAGCTCCAATGAGAATAATCTAATGAAAAAACAGAGGTTGTTTAAAAAGAAAACATTGTATAAAAAGTGTATAAAAAGAAAACATTTTCTACTTGTATTGGAATGCAAATCTCTCTCTCATCTCTCTTTTTAACACAGGGTCTCTTGTAGTCCAGGCTGCCCTAAAACTCACTATACAGGAGAGGCTGGCCTCGAACCCCTGATCCTGCTAACTCCTGAGTGCTGAGATCACTGTAACACACACCCAGCTCACCCGTGTCCTTCTCATGTGCTTTGTGACAACATGGTTGTTTGTTCTGTCATTTGATTTCCTGCCATTAAAAAAGTTAAGGCTGAGTAACTTCCTTTGTAACTAGTGAACCCAGTTAGTGTGTGCTTAAAAGAGAGGCCCTTTAAGAACAGTTGGTGACCATGTGTAAGGGAGTAATCACAGGGACCAGAAGACTCATGGAACTGTAGAAAGGCAATCCGATCCAAGTGCCTTTTAAGGACCAAACTTTACTTTTCTGTCATCCTTGGGAATCAGGGTATGGTTATCAAGCCCATTTCACATTTTGTGAAAGCTTTAAAAGTATTTTCATGTTACAAGAAATCCGGCCCTCTCTCATCCGGTCCAGCACTCACCCCCTGGGATCCCCTCTGGCTCGCATCTCCCACCCCCCATTCGTTAGTTCCAACCCTCTTGTCCTTGCCAGTCCCATTGTGGTTCTGTAAGAAACTGGGTGTCATTCTCTGGAGCTGTGAATTTTGCATCTCTCTTTGGCTTTAAAATATCAGAACTGGGGAGATGGCTCAGTGGTTAAGAGCACTGACTGCTCTTGCAGAGGACTCAGGTTTGATTCCCAGCACCCACATGGTGGGTAACAGCCATCTTTAAAAAAAATAAAATAAAATAATCAGAACTGGCTAGGCGTGGTGACTTACGCCTTTGATCCCAGCACTCGGGAGGCAGAGGTAGGTGGATCCCTGTGAGTTCAAAGCCAGCCTGGTCTACATATCGAGCTCCAGGCCAGCTGGGACTAAAGGGACACTCTGTCTTAAAAAAAAAAAAACATGCCTGTGCGTACAAGCTTCTCCAACTGGACTATGGGAACCTTGGGTTGTTCAAAATTTGGACATAGATACTTGCAAAATGCACCAATTACCTAATTGTACGGCAAACTGAGTAACATCAATGTTATCTGAAAACAACTGTGTTATTATATTGTAGAATCCCTTAAAAATAAACAAATGATGNTGAATCTGCCTCCCGAAGGAAGTACAGGAGCGACAAGAAACACCATCCCTGGATGCTGAGGCTGCCCTTCAAGGGTTTCACCTGCTGATAAAGATTCAGCCAGTTTCAACCTGGACCTCTCCTCAGGGAGAGGCTGTTTCTTGATGCTCCATCACACTAGGAGAGGGTGGCTTGAGGGGAGGTCCGCATGACAGAGGCCAAAAGGAAAGGCAAGAGGAGAATGTGAAACTTTCCTCTGTGGAGCTGACATTGCCTGCTTTCTATGATGGGTGAAGGCAGCCTGTTTTTTTTTTTCTTTTATTTTTGTTTTCACATAGGTCAGAGGTGTAAATCCACCCCCTCGAGTCTTTTTTCTGTAAGAAACACGTTAGCTAGTGTTCGATAGATAAAGAACGAACTTCGCATGGCGTCAGAATACGAGAAAAAAAATGGCTTTTAAAAATTAAAGTCCTAAGTTTCAAAAATGTCCAACCGAGTTTAAACCATCAGCAGAATATCTAACAGCATGCGCACATTTGTGTACCTACCAATATTATAAATTTACTACTCATCAAGTAAGACTCTGTGATTTAGGGGTGTTCTCCTGTGGAATAATAAAACATTTCACTTCACCATCACACGTGAGTTGTGTCACATGGGCATACGTCTGTTCAAGCCTGTATCATAAAAAAGAAGTCGTCTGTTTAACATGGCAGGGTCTAAAGACAAGATACAGGACTCTGGTGAGCGGAGCTGTCAGCGATCTGAGGTGTGCTTATGCTTCACAGGTGTGTTCGTCTACAAATATTCTCTATTCTCCGTGGCCCTCCTCTCTCGGGCTTCTGCCTCTAATCCTGCCATACGGCCTGGTGATCAGTTCCCGCTTGTGATTCACTCTCTGTATCTCCATCTCCAGCCACTCCCATGAGAGCTGAAGATTTCTGAGGTGAGCCAAAGCCTGCTCCCAGCCCAGGTCCCACTCGATGTGCACTTGATGTTTTTCTTGGAATATCACTATGCTGTTCAACAATCATTTCAATAAACTTCCTTATCTAGCCTCCTTGAGTCACCGGTGTTTTCCACATCCGTAAGATTTCTTTCCTCCCGCTCCAAACCTCCCCACCACAAGCACACCACGACATTGCTCCTCTCCAAAGCCACTTCATTCTTTTTTCTAGCAGATGCCATTCGACTCCAATATTGCTATTTGTCCCCCTGCTCCTTCCTTCAAATGGATGTTCCCCTGACTTCACTCCAGCGAGACTCAGTCACCATGGCAACCTCTGCTGGCTTTGGTTCATTTCCTCAGAAACCCCAACTGGCGGAGATGACTGAATCAGGGAACTGTTGCAGGGAGATTCTGGGGGCTTTGATTGGGGGGGGGTGGTTAACATCTCCAAGGCAGTCCAAAGTTAAATAATCAGAAAGAAGCTGATAACACACACACACCAACACCACACACACACACACACACACACAGGAGAGGCAAGGCAGGGTCTGGATATCAGCCACCTCTGTCCAGCCAGCTACTTGATGGGAGTCATGGGGTCCATGAAAACAGATGTAAAGGCCAGAAGTCTGGCCTTCAGAAGGCATTATTATACCTTGTTTCTCTGCTTTGAATATACATCATGGGTGGGAGCCTTAAAGTGGAAAATGAGTAACATTACTTCTCCCTTCACTGTAATTTCAGAGCCCATCTACTGAGGGAGGTGGGCGGAGTGAGCCAATGGAAGCCTGTTAAACATTGCTGCTGTCCGCTTAGGGCCAGACACTGTGTTGTGTTATGGAAAGAGAAGAAATACACATGGACTCTGCCTAAAGGGAGGTATGAAAGAGTTCTCTAAGGAAACAGAGCGCAATAAAATTATATATCTATATATTATTATATATTATACTTTTTTTTGTTTCTGTTATAAATCAACTTATGTCATAATGGTAATAATGCATGTCTCCATAGTGTCTTGAGAGGAAGCAGTAGTTACTTTGATCCTATGAGGCGTGGGTGCTCAGCAGTCCTAATCTGGTGCCCTAAACCCAGAGCTTCCCAGAAAGCCACTCAATGTTGCAAGACTGGAAATGCGGTTCTCGGTCGGAGAAAGAATCAGCATCAGGGTGAATTAGCTGAGCAGCAGGAGGGAAGCCAGGCCAGCGAAGGCTCAGAAGCGTCCTTCTTTTATGTCTTTATTTTTTAATCTGAGCTGCTTCCAGAAGGCGCCACCCACATTTGAGGTGGAGCTTCCATCCATTAAGCAAACAAGACCAATTCCTTCATATGCTTGAGGCTCCCAGTAATTTCACATTCGATCAGGGTCAGCTTTGCTTCTATACCAAAAGCAAAGCATTAGCAAGCCAATACGGGAACTCCAGGAATTTGCAGAACCAACGTCCAACAGAGGACCACTGAGCCCCTACAGCACATCCAAGTCCCAGAGCACTTCACCCTCCTTTGGACCCATCCACAGTGAGGCCACAAGCTCCCCCGCGTGGGACTTATCCTTCATACATTTGGGGTGTCTGGAATTCCTCTTTCCCTCATCTCCCTCTCCTTTCTTGCACAGCAGCTGAAACGAAATTTTGAAGATAACAATTTAGGATTGCGCAACAACCGACTAATAAAATGTGGTCACTAGGTAACCCATGCAAGAGTAAAGAGCAGGAAGATAGGAAGGTAGTGATTTATCTTACAATAGTGACTTGAGAAAGAAATGGTTGGCAAAAGCTTCACAGGAAATAAAATATTCGAGTGGTAACATATATTCATATTTTCTTCTTAGGTGATATTCTAAATCATATTCTTGTCTTGTGAAATTAAAATAGCAAACATTTCTATTTCAAGAGAAATATCTATTCATGTAACTTAGAAAAACTCCTTACAGTTCAGATTCCAAGCTTTTACTCTGCATGGTGTCGTGGCCACGGAAGTGACAAGGACACACTGTAATATTTGATGATGGGACATGTGACAGACAAGTGATGAAGATAAGCATTTGTTATAATCAGCCATCTCCAAGTAAGCGAGGGCTGGAGAGCTGTTCAGCAGTTAAGAGCTGGTCGGTTTCCCAGTACCCCCCACATGGGTGGCTAACAACCATCTGGTAATGCCAGTCCAGGGAATCTGACCCCCCTCTTCATGGACTCTTCAAACATTGGGTGGTGATATTGTCATGGGTTCTCTAAAGAAACAGCAGCAAAGTGATGAAATATATATAATATAGGCTTTATTGATTTGCTCACGGGACGGAGCTCAACAGTAGCGCCAAACTGGAGAGGCCGGGAATCCAGGGAACTCCCGCTCAGTCCGCAAGTGCTGGATGTCACGGAGTCCCCCAGTCTAGTGCTGAGGCCCGATAGGAATTCAGGAGATCCTGCCAGTCTCAGGTACAACACGCGGGATCACGAAGGTTGATCACAGCAGCAAGACAAACTCACCGAGATGAGGAGGCAAGCCTCAGGAAGAAGGAAAAGGGGGCCCAGCTCCCGCTGCCGGGCCTTAAATATCTGCCTGCCGTGCAGAAGGTAACACCACACGATTTGGGGTGGCCAATCTGGGTGTGAGGTGGTCCAATCAGAAGACACTTTTCTCTTATTGTTCCTAGATGTCCAGTCAAGTTGACAACCCAGATAACCATGAAGAAAGTCACCCCTTGTCAAATTGACACCCAATAATAAGCCCTCTTTTGTTCTAAATGTCAATTGCAAACATGGTCAAGGTCATAATTCACCCGTAACATTTATAAGTTGCTCATGTGCAATAGCAAAGATTATTCTTAGAGTAGGTGGTAATGTCCTTGAGAAAACTTAGTCCTTCAGTAGTCTAATAACGTAAATATAGACAACACTTAACACTATCTCAGTTGCACATCAAAGGGGAACACAAGTATCCACTTCATATACATCATATATATATATATATATATAATATATAATATACATATATATACAATCCATTCTTAACACAACATAGGACGAAGTTTAATATCTAATTATAATCCACGGTTCTGCAACTGGGTCCCGTGGACTCAGCTGATATTTATGAACTAACTTCCTTCTTTATACCCATTCTTATTTCCTCGCACCATCAGCAACACCTCTGCAAGGTCTTGGCCTCTTTCCCTGCGAGAGTGAACCCATAACTTCATCCCTGAAGTGGTCCAGGGGCCATTTGATTGTCCTGTCCTGGTTTGGGTGTGTTGGGTTTTCCCATTGACCATAATCATAAGGACATGGTTATGCACCAGAAGGTCGCCCTACAGCATCTCCCTGCCTTCCAAGACATAATCTTCCTTGCCCCCATTGTGGAGAAAAAGTCCAATTTCCCCATGGTAAGTCTGGATCAATCACTCATCCTACGTACTGTTTATTCCTTCCTTAGCCTGTTTGGCTTAAAGGCAGTGGAAGCCCGAAGTGGCCAGGGGGAAGTCTTAGCTTCCAGTTTCAATAGAACGTTTGCTGTATCGCCTGGCAAAAGCACTCCCCCCCATTGGAGCCAAAAGATCTAGACCAGCAGAAACATAAGGCGTGGGTACATGGAAGCAAAAATTTTCCTACTGGTCACTAGGGGTGATAGTAGTGTAATCACTCCCACTTCCACCTTGGTCCTGGACCCATGAATTCCAGCTATAGGAGAAAGAGTACCATATAGTGGATCGCTGATTTCAAAGCACGATAGATGCTTGCTGGAGAACCTTGCCCCAGTCCCCCAGGTTTATTGCACCTAATTGGCGCTGTAACTGTGTCTTCAAAAGAGGCCATTCCATCATTCTCATCAAGCCAGCTGCTTCTGGGTGGGTGGGGAACATGGTAAGACCAGTGATCCATGACCATGGGCCCACAGTGCACTTCTTTGGCTGGAAGTGAGTTCCTTGATCAGAAGCAATGCTGTGAGGAATACCATGATGGTGGATAAACATTGTGTAAGTCCCTGGATGGTAGTTTTGTTTGGAGAAATTACGTGCAGGAAAGAGCAAATCCGATAACAGAATAAGTTCTATTCCTGTAAGAACAAACGTTGTTCCCCTCCATGATGGAAGTGGTTCCAATGTAGTCAACACTGCCACAGGTTGCTGGCTGGTCACGCTTCGGGGAATAGTCACCATATCAGAGGCTCAATCTGGTCTCTGCTCTTGGCAAATCTGGCACCGGCAGCAGTTGTAGCCATATCAGCCTTGTGAAGTGGGAGTCCATGCTGTTAGCCCATGCATAACCTCCAGTCTCTGCCACCATGACCACTTTGTTCAGTGGGCCCATTGAGCAACAACAAGGATAGCTGGAGAAAGAGGCGACACTCAACAGAACGAGTAATCTCGATCTACTTGATTATTAAACTCGTCTCTGCTGAGATCACCTTTTGATGAGCAAGTTACATGAGACAAATATCTTCACATCCTTTGACCATTGAGAGTTCTATCCACATACTTCTTACCCAAATGTCTTTCTCACCATTTTTCCATCTGCCCTTCCAAGTCCCGGACCATCCAGCCAACCATTGAGCAACAGCCCATGAATCAGTATATAACGAACCTCTTGGCCATTTCTCCTTGCAGGACAAAATGCACAACCAATGTCCACGCCCGAAGTTCTGCCCCTGTGAAGACTTTCCTTCACCAGTGTCCTCTTAGGTTGTTTCAGAAATTGGCTGGAAATAATGCGGCAGCTGCCCACCTCTGGGTGGTGCCTGCATAGCGTGCAGAAACCTCAGTAAACCAGGCCCTAGTATTCTCTTCCTCAGTCAACTGATAATGGGCAAAACCCATGAAGCCAAGGTGCATGCTTAAGCCCAGGAGACATTGTAACAGAGGAGGAGTGGGAACCATAGGCATTTTGGGCAAAACTTCTCATGTAACTTGCTTGTCCTCAGGGCCTCCCGGGCCTCGGTCCCGTATGTACCACGTCCAATTGAAATGGACTGTTGCCTGTGCACATCCTACTTCATGGTCTGGTGGGTCAAGTAACACCCAGCTCATGATGGGATGGCTCAGGTCGCATGGTGACTGGGTGGCCCATCTGCAAACTTTCAGTTTCACTAAGCCCAATAGCAGGCTAAGAGCTTGTCTTCTCAAAAGGAGAATAGTTGTTGTTGCAGATGAAGTTAGAGCCTTGCTCCAAAATCCCACAGGGCCTCCCTGTGATTCCCCTGTGGAACCTGCCACAGACTCCAGACAGCATCTCTATACTGCTCACTGATACCTCAAGCACCATTGGGTCTGCTGGATCATATGGTCCTAGGGGCAAGAGCAGCCTGCACCGCAGCCTGACCTGTTTGAAGAGCCTTTTCCTGTTCCAAGCCCCACTCAAAGTTTGCTGCCTTACGAGTCACCGTGATATATGGGTCGTAGTAAACACCCCTGATGAGGAATGTGCTGCGCCAAGAATCAAAAAGACCACCAGACGATTGTGCTTCTTTTTTGGAGGGAGGGGCCAGGTGCACAACTTATTCTTTACCTTAGAAGGAATGTCTCTGCATGCTACACACCACTGGAAACTCCTAGAAACTTCACCGAGGTAGATGGCCACTTAATTTTTAGTTGGATTTATTTTCATCCTCTCATGCTGCATAGCGTTACCAACAAGTCTAGGCTAGCTGCTACCTCCTGTTCACTTGGATCCAATCAACATAACACATCAATAGTAGTGGACCATTGTGATATTTTGTGTAGAAGTCAGGCGATCAAGATCTTCTCTAATAAGTTATGGCACAACGCTGGCAGAGTTAACATACTCCCCTGAGTTAGACGTAAAGGATACTTGTGGCCTTGCCAGCTGAAAAAAATTGCTTCTGGTGGTCCTTAGAACTGGTATTGAATAGAAAGCATTGGCCAGATCAATACTTGCATACCAGGTACCAGAGAGACTATTATATCTGTCTCGAATAAAAACCAGAATATAGGTACACGCACATTGAAAGCGGCTGCAATTGTGTCACTACTTGTTGAGTTTTTCGATAGTCAACTGTCATTCCCTGACCATCTGTCCTCATCTGTTGGCGCTAGAGACTGGGTTGTGTGCACAGGCCAAAATTGGAGAGTTACAATGGAGTATGTGGTAAGGAATCACCACCCAGAAGCTGGGGAATCTTTCAATCAAATCCTGGATAGTGGCATTAACCTCCTGCAAGTCCGTCCAGAGCGAGACTGTTTTTGGTTCACTATTTTCCCCTGGTAGAGGCAACCCAATGGTTTCCATTTTGGCTTTCCAACCATAATACCCTCACTCCACAGATCAGGGAACCAATGTTGGGATTCTGCCAAGATTTCGAATTATATCTATTCCAATTATACATTCTGGGACGGGGGAATAACTAAGGGATGCATTCGGGACCCACTGGGCCCACCGTGAGTCGGACTGCAGCCAAAACTCTCCATTTATCACCTGACTCTCCATAGGCCCCCTACTTTACGGAGGGCACAATGCTTTTTAGGGTCTCCTGGAATCCATGTCAACTCAGAACCAGTATCCAATAGGCCTCGAAAAGTCTGATTATTTCCTTTTCCCGTCCCATGTACAGTTACCTAGTAAAAGGCCTAGGGTCCTCTGGGAAGGACAGGAGGAAGGCAAACAGCATAACTCTTTGGTATTGTTACAAGGTCATTTCCTCACTGGAACCACGCCAACCGCTTCTATTCAAGGGGTTCTGGGTCTGTTAGACTGTCTGCAAGTCGGGAAACCGTCAACTGGGCGGGATTTTCGCTACTCCCTAAAATCAAATGTGACTTCCTGTCATTCGTTCTAAGACGGTTTTTCTGCTTATACAAGATCAATAAAAACTTGTAGGCTCTATGTATTTGGTTCTCCTTGGGAACACCATGATTATTAGCCAGTTCCAAAGATTCATTTCGGGTCAGCCATTTATAGGTATGGTTTTGCCTTTGCCACCCATTATGAGAATTACTGTAACTACGCTCACTGGCCTTCCGCGATTCAGTTCGCCACCTGAGGCCTACCCGAGGTCCTGTTAGAAGACGTACTACGTGTAACATTTATTATGGCAAACGAGCCACAGCGTCTCTAACTGTAAGATCCTGGATAAGAGATAGAGCAAAAACAAGCTCTTCAAATGTTCGGTGAATCTCTCTAGTACTTTCCATCTATATAAACTCAGTGAAGTGCATGTCCTCTGGGCCTCATATTGTGGAGAATGTGGTTTTACACTTCCGAATCCACTCGAGCATGCCCATCTGCCTGACCCTCACAATCCCTTCATCAAAACTAAGCCAAGGAATATCAGGCATATCTAACTCGCTGTTAGTAGAAGCATGGTTTAATAAATATCATAGCCAAACATCAAATAAACTGTTTACCCAACACCTTTTTTAACTGCTAGCTTCCATGTTAAACCTAATACTCTACTCAGTGGGCCTCATATCGATAACAACTCAGTGATGATCCAAATTTTATATTCCCTTCCACCATTATCCCACACCCTTAAAATCCTAGTCCCACACAAATTCCTTAGTCTTTCTCTGCCGGAATGAACAGCAAACTCATTAATTTCTTTAGTAGGTATATCGAACCTCCTCGTGGACCACACTTCTATCACACACCTTGAGGGGCTTGCTGTTAGCCTTCTAATCAATGGTTATATGTCTAGAGGCAAAAATTGTTGGGCCCCTGAGGGACAATTAGCTCCCACTGGAGGGGGGGATTAATTTCCTCAGGAAAGGGCGGGGAGGAGGGATCCTGCAGGTGTGGGATTCTCTGCTGAGGTGGGGAGAGTTAATTCCCAGATAAAGAAAATCCCTATAGAATCCGAGGGTTCAAAATCCCATCATCATACGTTGTTCTCCACACATCTCCATCCCAAGTTTCAGGTTCCACCATCATAAAAACTCCCCACCAGATGCTCTCACATTGACTGCTGACACTTTTCGAGCTGGGAATTAATTTGCGTTTAAATCAGCAAACGTATAAGTAAGGGCTCCAGCTTGATTTTCTGGCAGCATTAGCTCTTTGGCTGCTGGAAGAAATGATTCTCTTGCAGAGACACGATTGGAAACTTTAAACTGTTTGTTTCGAATCCGGAGCTGGTCATTTGTTATCACCGAGCCTCTATTTTTCGTCTAACATGTTTATCCAGACATGCTCGGAGCCAACAAGGCAACATCATTTTTTCCTCGGATTTTTCCTATTGCAAATTTCTCGAACGTTTTTATATATAGAGTCGCTAAATTCTCTTGCTTCTCACAAGAGGTGATGTTAGGTGAGTCAAATGGATCTATCTTCATAGATTAGATTCAAATAGTCTGTCAGATTCATTCTTTAATGGCCACCAGAGAGCCTTCAGTAACCTAGGCTTCATGGGGTTGGAGAGCGGCTCCAGAAATGCTACCAAGCCACACTAAAGAATTCATCCTTTCAATCTCTTTTCTCTAGAACCACGTCTGGTAACCAAAATCTTGTTTAGTCAGGGTTCTCTAAAGAAACAGAAGCCAACATGATGAGTATATATAACTATATACAATTTATGATTTTATTTGCTCACGTGACGGAGCTCAAGAAGTAGCGCCAAACTGGAGAAGGCCGGGAATCCAGGGAACTCCTCAGTCCGCAGTCTGGATTCTCACGTAGTCCCAGTCTAGTGCTGAAGGCCCCGAATGGATCCACAGAGATCTGCCAGTCTCAGTATCAAACAACTGGCTGGGATCCGAAAGGTTGATAACAGCAGCAAGACAAACCACAAGAATTGAGATGCAGGCAAGCCTCAGGAAGAAGGGGGGGAAAAAGGGGCAGCTCCCGCGCCGTGGCCTAGAATACTGCTGCCGGCAGAAGGTAACACCCACAGTTGGGGTGGGGCCAGTCCGGGGTTGAGGTGGTCCATCAGAAGACCCTGTTTCTCTTATTTTCCTTAGTCCAGTCAAATGACACCCAGGATTAACCATACGTACCCTGGTGTCATACTTGCATAAAAGGAAAAAAAAAAAAAATGTTAATTAAAAATTTTAAATATTAGAAATAAACACTGGTAATGGATGTGACATTTTGAATGAGAATGCTCCCATAGGCTTCAAATATTTGAAGACACTGTGGTCCCACCATCTTGACACTGTCTGGGAAGGATCATGGAACCTCTAAGAGGTGTGGCCATGCTAGTGGAAACATGTCTCTAGGGGCCCAGCTGCTTTGAGAGAGAAAGCAAGCCATGTCCCATTTCCAGCTCTTTCTCTGCTCTGGTCTCGCTCCGTGCCTGCATTGAAGATGTGAAACGCTTTCTGCTCCCACCGAGCCTTCTGCTGCCAGGCCTCTCACACCATGATGAACTCAATCCTCTGGAGCTGTAACCCAAACAACCCTTCCTTCAATAAGAGGCCTTGGTCAATGGCATTGATTTAATCACAGCAAAGAAAAGTAACTAATCCACACAGTATTAAATGGGAATGCAAAAACTGATAAAGAGGAAAAAAACCAAAACTATCCAGAAGCCAAATCCTTTAGGACTTGCTGGCCCCAGACCCGGCTTGCAGAGGATATTTGCAAGGTTATATGTTAGGTAACTGTTTATTAAGGACTAGTGAGAGTACAGCTTTATCCTCCTTCTTACACACCCCCAGAGGCACCAAGGCAGTCACCACGTGATTGACTCGCTTATCCCTTAAGCCTTACATGACTAATTCTTTTTTTCTCAAATTAAGAAAAAGAATCTCAAAAAAAAAAATCTCATTATTGTTTCCGCAAAGGGTTTGGAAAGATAAAGGAAGCCATCAAGTCTTAAGAGTGTCGTAAACCTCGGGGACACACATGGCACTCAAATACTAGAGATGGTTGTCTAATGCTAAATCAGTTTTTAAAACAGCTTTCATTATTTTTCCACATCCTGAAATCCCATAAAAGCATAACAGAAATGGGTTTGGGAATTTAAAGCGAAATATGTAAAGGGGAAGGAAAAAGGATGATAGTTTCCTTGATTTTCATTGTTATTCATTCCAAATCCAGGAAGAAAAAGAAAATTATTAGTCCAGGATGCACATTAAAATGAGTCCTTTATAATCTAAGCTAAGGCAAGATGCTTAAAATTAACCAGGTTTATGAATTTAAAGAAAAGCCTGGGGAGGGGAAAGAAGACTCGTGGTTAGAGAGCCGCTCCTCCAGAGGAAACCTGAGCCCATAACCTACCACCCACATCAGGCGCTCACAACGTGCCTGTAAATCAGCCCCAAAGATCTGTACCCTCTTTCCATGCCTTTTTGCTGGTCCACACACAGCGTGCACATATGAGACACACAGTAAATATAAACTTAAAGATTTTTATGAGAGCTATGTTGCACATGACTGAAGGTGCTTGACAAAGAACCAGAAGCCCAGATCCCCTGGAGCTAGAGTTCCAGCAGCTGTGAGCACACCCACATGGTGTCCCGGAATGCTGGAAATGAACTCCAGGTCCTTCAGAAGAGCAGCAAGTTGATTTTTTTGTTTTCTTGGTCTTTTTGAGACAGGGTCCTCTGTAGCCCAGACCAGACCTCAACAGAGATCTTCCTCCTCTGCTTCTCGAAGTGCTGGGACTAAAGGGCATGTGCCACCATGCTGCCCAGCAAGATGTTCTATAACCATTTATCCACTCTCCACGCAGTCTTCCAATAATTTTTTTTTTTAAAAAAAGAAAAAGATGCCTGGCGGTGGTGGTGCATGCCTTTGATCCCAGCACGGGAAGGCAGAGGCAGAGGCAGGCAGATTTCCTGTGAGTCAAGGCCAGCGGTGTACAGAGCGAGCTCCAGGCCAGGTGGGACTAAAGGGAGACCTCTGTTCAAAAAAAAAAAAAAAAAAAACAAAGTTATGCATTGAAGCCTTGAGTTTCCCAATGGCAGACTTTATATGTAGCACCCCAAAACATGTTTTGAGGCTCCCCCATCCTACCTAGGATTATCAACACTGCCAAAAGCACAGCAAAGGTTGTAATCATCTGACCTACAGCTTTCATTAGCTGTGGTGTCCATCTCTGAGGAACTGGGAGGGAAGGGCCATGAAGAACTCCTCTGACAACAAGAAACCAAGTGACACAGAGAGGTGATTTGTTCTAAGATGCAGATAGAAAATGACAGTTCCAGGTTTGGCTCTGCCCAAAGAAAAATGCCACTCCATTCACTGACACCAAAATCTTCACCTTCACCTACAGTGTGATTTTCTTTTCCTTACCTTAGTTCAGCCTCAGAGATAATACTAATGATTACCAGCAATGAAAGTGAAAGCCAAGCTTAATCGCCATAATTGACAATTAAGTTGGGTAACAACACAGAGACAGGTGACTTCACACAAGGCTAATGAAAATGGGCTATTAAAATCCACACACGTTTGGCAGCAATTATGAGCTCCTGGAGCCATTTGCTTTGAAATGTGCACATTTCACAGGCGGCTGCCTGCCAACAAGACACCTCTGCACAGGACCAAGATAGGAAGAGGAAGCGGCAAGAGTTGCTGGAAAGTCTTCTTCCGCGGTCTTGTGGATCCTTCCCACAAGGTCGGATTTTTTTTTTCTTTTTTTATTATCATTTGTTTATTTTTTTTTTTAATTTTTCTTTTTAGTTTATTCTCCCGTAGCGGTATGAATGTATTGTGTGCTCAGCAAGTCTGTGCACGCGTGACGTGCAATGCCGTCGAGGTTCAGAAGAGGGCGTCGACCCCCCTGGACTGGAGTTCTCCTGGAAATTGGAGTTTCAGACGCGTCTCGGCCGCCATGGTTGGTGCTGGGGGATCCGAACACGGGTCCTCCTCTGCAAGAGCGGTCGGCGCTCATTACCAGCTAGGGCCATCGCTCCAGCCCCATGCTTTGGTTTTTTGACAATTTTTCATCATCATTGTAAATGGCTTTACATAACTAAAATTGGACTCCAGAAAGAAGCCCCATAAATTTATAAAACTTGGATTCATATGAAATCATATAAAAATATAATAGCTCTCAAAATTTACCACACTAATCATATGCATTAAAACATACAATTTGGGGCTGGAGAGATGGCCTAGCGGTTAAGAGCACCGACTACTCTTGCAAAGGACCTGGGCTCGATCCTCAGCACCCACATGGCAGCTGAGAACCCTCTTTGGCTCCAGTTCCAGGGGAATCTGACACCCTCTTCTGACCTCCGTGGCATTGCACGACACGGGTGTACAGACCTACATACAGACAGTACATTCATACACATAATAAAATAAATAATCTTAAAATGTACAATTCAATTCTGCTGTATAGAATTTTGAGAATTCAAGCTTGAACATAATCCACTGTAAATTGACAAATGTCAGTAACAATGATAAAAAGACAAAGATGCAAACTATTATTATTTTTTATTTATTTTTTTTTTTTGGTCTTTTTGAAACAGAGTCTCCCTTTAGTCCCAGCTGGCCTGGAGCTCGCTCTGTACACCAGACTGGCCTTGAACTCACAGAAATCTGCCTGCCTCTGCCTCTGCCTCCCAAGTGCTGGGATTAAAGGCATGCACCACCACGCCAGGCATCTTTTTCTTTTTTTAAAAAAAAATTATTGGAGACTGGAGAGATGGATAAATGGTTAAGAACACTTGCTGGCAGGCATGGTGGCACATGCCTTTAGTCCCAGCACTTGAGAAGCAGAGGAGGGAGATCTCTGTGAGGTCCTGGTCTGGGCTACAGAGACCCTGTCTCAAAAAGACCAAGAAAAAAAAAATCACACTTGCTGCTCTTCTGAAGGACCTGAGTTCAATTTCCAGATTCCCAGGACCCATGTCAGGTTGCTCACGCCTGCCTGGAACTCTAGCTCCAGGGGATCTGGGCTTCTGGTCTTTGTCAGCACCTGCAGTCATGTGCACATAGCTCTCATAAAAATCTTTAAAGTTATATATTGTATGTGTGTCTCTATATGTGCACGTGTGTGTGTACCAGCAAAGGCTGGAAGAGGGTGTCAGATCCTCTTGGGGCTGGATTTACAGGCAGTTGTGAGCAGCCTGATGTGGGTGGTAGGTATGGGCTCAGGTCCTCTGGAAGAGCGGCTCTTAACCACTGAGTCTTCTTCCCCTCCCCAGGCTTTTCTTTAAATTCATAAACCTGGTTAATTTTAAGCATCTTGCCTTAGCTTAGATTATAAAGACTCATTTAATTGTGCATCCTGACTAATATTTTTCTTTTTCTTCCTGGAATTTGGAATGAATAACAATGAAAATCAAGGAAACTATCATCCTTTTTCCTTCCCCTTTACATATTTCGCTTTAAATTCCCAAACCCATTTCTGTTATGCTTTTATGGGATTTCAGGATGTGGAAAAATAATGAAAGCTGTTTTAAAAATGATAGCATTAGACACCATCTCTAGTATTTGAGTGCCATGTGTGTCCCCGAGGTTTACGACACTCTTAAGACTTGATGGCTTCCTTTATCTTTCCAAACCCTTTGAGGAAACTAATAAGAGATTTTTTTTTGAGACTTCTTTAATGAGAAAAAAAGAAATTAAGTCATGTAAGCTTAAGGGATAAGGAGAGTCAATCAGTGACTGCTTGGTGCCTTCTGGGGTAAAGGAGGAATAAAGCTGTATCTCAGATAGTCCTTAATAAAAGTACCTAAATCCATAACCTTGCAAAGATCCTCTGGCAAGCCGGGTCTGGGGCCAGCAAGTCCTAAAGGATTTGGCTTCTGGATAGTTTTGGTTTTTTTCCTCTTTATCAGTTTTTGCATTCCCATTTAATACTGTGTATTAGTTACTTTTCTGTTGCTGTGATAAAATGCCATGACCAAGGCCTCTTATTGAAGGAAGGGTTGTTTGGGCTTACAGCTCCAGAGGATTGAGTCCATCATGGTGGAGAGGCCTGGCAGCAGAAGGCGGTGGGAGCAGAAAGCTGTGTTCACATCTTCAATCAGGCACAGGAAGCAGAGAGAGAAACTGGAAATGGGACATGGCTTGCTTTCTCTCTCAAAGCAGCTGGGCCCCTAGAGACATGTTTCCACTAGCATGGCCACACCTCTTAGAGGTTCCATGATCCTTCCCAGACAGTGTCACCAGATGGTGACCAAGTGTTCAAATATTTGAAGCCTATGGGAGCATTCTCATTCAAACTGTCACATCCATTACCAGTGTTTTATTTCTAAATATTTAAAATTTTTTAATTACATGTATGTGTGCTTTGCCTGCATGTAGATAAGTACACCCATACCACCTGTCATGGTTAATCCTGGGTGTCAACTTGACTGGACTAAGGAACAAATAAGAGAAAAGGGTCTTCTGATTGGACCACCTCAACCCGGATGGCCCACCCCAAATGTGGGTGTTACCTTCTGCCGGCAGGCAGTATTTAAGGCCACGGCAGCGGGAGCTGG
>VZQC01006705.1:85689-98468 GCA_009823505.1 Rhizomys pruinosus
TGTCATGGTTAATCCTGGGTGTCAACTTGACTGGACTAAGGAACAAATAAGAGAAAAGGGTCTTCTGATTGGACCACCTCAACCCGGATGGCCCACCCCAAATGTGGGTGTTACCTTCTGCCGGCAGGCAGTATTTAAGGCCACGGCAGCGGGAGCTGGTCCCTTTTCCTTCTTCCTGCGGCTTGCCTCTCTCTCATCTGGTGAGTTTGTCTTGCTGCTGTGATCAACCTTCGGATCCCAGCGTGTACTGAGACTGGCAGATCTCCTGGAATCCATTCGGGCCTTCAGCACTAGACTGGGACTCCTGAGACATCCAGCCTTGCGGACTGAGCAGTTCCCTGGATTCCCGGCCTCTCCAGTTTGGCGCTACTGTTGAGCTCCGTCACGTGAGCAAATCAATAAATTGTATATAGTTATATATATTCATCCTGTTGCTTCTGTTTCTTTAGAGAACCCTGACTAATACACCACCCAATGTTTGAAGAGGCCAGAAGAGGGGGTCAGATTCCCTAGGACTGGAATTACAGATGGTTGTTAGCCACCATGTGGGTACTGGGAACCGAACCCAGCTCTTCTGCTGAACAGCTCTCCAGCCCTCTGCTTTACTTGGAGATGGCTGATTATAACAAATGCTTATCTTCATCACTTGTCTGTCACATGTCCCATCATCAAATATTACAGTGTGTCCTTGTCACTTCCGTGGCCACGCACCATGCAGAGTAAAAGCTTGGAATCTGAACTGTAAGGAGTTTTTCTAAGTTACATGAATAGATATTTCTCTTGAAATAGAAATGTTTGCTATTTTAATTTCACAAGACAAGAATATGATTTAGAATATCACCTAAGAAGAAAATATGAATATATGTTACCACTCGAATATTTTATTTCCTGTGAAGCTTTTGCCAACCATTTCTTTCTCAAGTCACTATTGTAAGATAAATCACTACCTTCCTATCTTCCTGCTCTTTACTCTTGCATGGGTTACCTAGTGACCACATTTTATTAGTCGGTTGTTGCGCAATCCTAAATTGTTATCTTCAAAATTTCGTTTCAGCTGCTGTGCAAGAAAGGAGAGGGAGATGAGGGAAAGAGGAATTCCAGACACCCCAAATGTATGAAGGATAAGTCCCACGCGGGGGAGCTTGTGGCCTCACTGTGGATGGGTCCAAAGGAGGGTGAAGTGCTCTGGGACTTGGATGTGCTGTAGGGGCTCAGTGGTCCTCTGTTGGACGTTGGTTCTGCAAATTCCTGGAGTTCCCGTATTGGCTTGCTAATGCTTTGCTTTTGGTATAGAAGCAAAGCTGACCCTGATCGAATGTGAAATTACTGGGAGCCTCAATTGAAGAATTGTCTTGTTTGCCTTAATGGATGAGAAGCTCCACCTCAAATGTGGGTGGCGCCTTCTGGAAGCAGCTCAGATTAAAAAATAAAGACATAAAAGAAGGACGCTTCTGAGCCTTCGCTGGCCTGGCTTCCCTCCTGCTGCTCAGCTAATTCATCCTGATGCTGATTCTTTCTCCGACCGAGAACCGCATTTCCAGTCTTGCAACATTGAGTGGCTTTCTGGGAAACTTCTGGGTTTAGGGCACCAGATTAGGACTGCTGAGGCACCCAGCCTCAAGGACCAAGTAACTACTGAGTTCCTCTCAAGAACTATGGGAGACAGCTATTATTACCATTATGACATAAGTTGATTTAATAAAAAAAAAAAGAAAAAAAAATATATATATAAATTTTATTGGCTCTGTTCCTCTAGAGAACTCTCATACCTCCCTTTAGGGCAGAGTCCATGTTGTATTTCTTCTCTTTCCATAACACAACACAGTGTCTGGCCCTAAGCGGACAGCAGCAATGTTTAACAGGCTTCCATTGGCTCACTCCGCCCACCTCCCTCAGTAGATGGGCTCTGAAATTACAGTGAAGGGAGAAGTAATGTTACTCATTTTCCCCTTTAAGGCTCCCACCCATGATGTATATTCAAAGCAGAGAAACAAGGTATAATAATGCCTTCTGAAGGCCAGACTTCTGGCCTTTACATCTGTTTTCATGGACCCCATGACTCCCGTCAAGTAGCTGGCTGGACAGAGGTGGCTGATTCCAGACCCTGCCTTGCCTCTCCTGTGTGTGTGTGTGTGTGTGTGTGTGTGTGTGTGTGTGTGTATCAGCTTTTTCTGATTATTTAACTTTGGAGCTGCCTTGGAGATGTTAACCACCCCCCCCCAATCAAAGCCCCCAGAATCTCCCTGCAACAGTTCCCTGATTCAGTCATCTCCGCCAGTTGGGGTTTCTGAGGAAATGAACCAAAGCCAGCAGAGGTTGCCATGGTGACTGAGTCTCGCTGGAGTGAAGTCAGGGGAACATCCATTTGAAGGAAAGGGGGAGCAATATTGGAGTCGAATGGCCATCTGCTAAGAATGAAGTGGCTTTGGAGAAGGAGCAAGGTGTGCGTGTGGGGAGGGGCGAGGAATCTTACGGAATGTGGAAAACACGGGACTCAAGGAGGCATAAGGAAAGAGGTTGAACAGCAGTGATATTCCAGAAGGCACATCGAGTGGACCCTGGGAGCAGAGCTTTGTGCTCACTCAGAAATCTTCAGCATCCTGGGAGTGGCTGGGAGAGAACAGAGGAATCACCCAAGGCTTGTCATTGGCAGAGAAGCCACGGGAGAATATTTGTAGACGAACACACCTGTGAAGCATAAGCACACCTCAGATCGCTGACAGCTCCGCTCACCAGAGTTCTGCTTAGACCGTTTGCCACAGCTTGAACAGACGTATGCCCATGTGAAACTAAAGTGTGATTTGAAGTGAAATGTTTTTATTATTCCACAGAGAAACCCTAAATCACAGAGTTATTATGAGAGTAAATTTTATAATTTATTGGTAGGTACAAATGTGCCTGCTGTATAGTTTATGCTGAGTTAAATCTTGGCTTGACATTTTTAAAAAGCCATTTTCTCAGATTCTGACGAATGTTCTGTCTTTATCTATAGCACAGCTAACGTGTTTCTTCAGAAAGACTCGAGGGGGCTGGATACACCATCTGACCTATGTGGAAACTGAAAAACAGGCTGCATTCACCTCATCATATAAAGCAGCAATGTCAGCTCCCAGAGGAAAGTCAAACGGCCTTTTGGCCTCTGTCATGCGGACCTCCCCTCAAGCCACCCTCTCCTAGTGTGATGGAGCATCAAGAAACAGCCTCTCCCTGAGGAGAGGTCCAGGTTGAAACTGGCTGAATCTTTATCAGCAGGTGAAACCCTTGAAGGGCAGCCTCAGCATCCAGGGATGTGTGTTTCTTGTCAGCTCCTGTACTTCCTTCGGGAGGCAGATTCAACTGTGTTTCCTTCTCTCCTCCCGTACGATGGTGGCGTCCAGTGCTCTGCAGTGAGAAGCCTGGAGGCTGGCATCAGAGGAAAAGCTCACGAGAAGAGCCAGAGCAGAAATGTCTCTTTTCCTTCTTGCTTATTACAGCTGAGGGGGCTGGGGGGAGCTTTTGGGTTTGTGGTAGTAGGCAGAGGTGGGTCTAGCAGCCTGCTTTATTTCCAGGCCATTAAAACCAGCTCAACGCCGAGAGAGAAGTCTCAGAGGTTGTCTAGGCCGCTGCAATCTTGCCTTGGGAATGAACTCACATTGTACAGTGTCACTTTTCTTGCTTTGATTTACATTGTCCTTTATTTGTGACCCTTGGAATCTCTTCATAGAGAAATGGCAGGTCAGGGTCAGGGTTTGATCATGACATAATCTCCCAAATGAAATAGCAATTTGGTACAGTGCCCATGTCACCCCTTGACAGCATCTTTATTCTCCCATGTGCAATACCTGGTCAATACTCATCTGCACTTCAGTCTGCATTTCCTCACCAACAAGTGAAGCTGCAAAAATGTTAACTAATTTCAATCTTAGCTATAATAAATGGAAAGTTTTAACAATTCATTGTTGTATGTATTTATCTAACATTGATTTATTTTTATTTTATATGTTGAGTGCTGGCATGTATGAATGTATGCATGTATGTGTACTACATGCCCATGGAAGCCCATGGAGGTCGTCTGCTTTCCTGGAACTGGAGTTACAGGTGGTTGTAAGCAACCTGATGTAGGCGCTGGGAACTGTATTCGGGTCCTCTTCAAGTCAGGCCAAGTGCCCTTTAACCACGGAGCCATCCCTCCAGCCCCTATATTTATTTATTTATTTATTTATTTATTTATTTATTTATTTATTATGTTTTTAAAATTTTTTTAAATTTATTTTTGTATGTATATGAGTGTGCTGGGGATCAAACCCGGGTCCTCTGCAAGAGCAGTCGGTGCTCTTAACCGCTAGGCTATCTCTCCAGCCCCCCCATATTTATTTTTAACCATTCTATCTACTAGTCAGCTGAAGCAAGAACCATGCCTTATTTTTGTCCATGAAAGCATTAATATAGTGTATCTTGTGTAACAGTTTCCTAGTACATATTTATTATACCAGAAAAATCAGTTCTCAAAGTTAGACGGACCTGAGAAGTCCCAAGTCCATGATCCCACATCCAGGAATGAATCTGCTCTCAACCTCTAAGGGGCTCAGGCCTGGCCTTGTCACAGATGGTCCTGCAATGGGGGGAGCCTGCAGCCTCATGCTTCAGCCCCACCTGCGATGTGGAGCCTGCAGCCTCAAGCTTTAGTTCTACCTGTTACTGGGCTGTGTTTGTGTTGGGAAATGCCACTTTGTAGTTTGTTTGATTTTCTTCTCTGTGATGTCTGCCCAGTGTGCCTCTTGCTGCTCTCACAGTCACATGGTCCCTATACACAGCCATCTTACAACCCTTCAGGGTGGCCATCTTACAACCCTTCAGGTATTCAAAGTAGTTGTTATGTCATCTGTGTTTTTGTTTTAAAGTCCTCCATATTATTTTCTTTTTTATTATTTTATTTCTATTTATTTTTAATCTGTTTATTATATTTTAAGGGATTCACAATATAATTGCACAGTTCTTTTCAGATCACATTGACGTTGCTTGCTGAGTTTGACATACAATAATGTAATTGGTGCTAGCATCCACAGATGAGGGATACCATTCGTCGTTTGTTTTTCTGGGATTGTGTTACTTCACTCAGCATGATGTCTTCTAGCTCCATCCATTTACCTGCAAAGCTCATGATGTCGTCTTTCTTTACCGCTGCATAGAACTCCATTGTGTAGATGTACCACATTTTCTCTATCCACTTGTCAGTTGAGGGGCACTTGAGTTGGTTCCAGCTCCTTATTATTGTGAAGAGAGCTGCAATAAACATGGCTGTGCATGTATCTCTGCAGTAAGATGAGTCTTGTGGGTACATACCCAGGAGCAGTATGACTGGGTCAGGTGGCAAGTTCATTCCAAGTCTTCCAAGGGTTCTCCACACTGTTTTCCATAGTGGCTGTATGAGTTTACATTTCCACCAGCAGTGGATGAGTGTTCCCCTTTCCCCACAACCTCTCCAGCACTTGGTATCATTTGTTTTCTTGATCCTAGCCAGTCTTATTGGAGTAAGATGATATCTTAAAGTGGTTTTGATTTGCATTTCCTTAATTATTAGTGACGTTGAACACTTCTTAAGATGTTTCTAATTCCTCACTTGTGAAGTCTCTGTTCAGCTCTTTGCTCCATCTCTTGAGTGGGTCATTTGTTTTTTGGGTCATTGTGGGTCATTGTGGGTCATTGTTCTTTGTTTTTTGAGTAGTTTATATCCTCTGAATCCTACATATTTTTTATATTCTTCAGAAAAATGTCCTTCAAGACCCTCCATCTCTCCTCTGAGGACGTGGCTGGATGATGTTTCTTATATGCTATGGAACATGGAACAACCCACACACCCCTGTGAAGCGAAGTGGTAGACAATGCTCTGTACACACACAATGAGCCCTTGGATTTCCTGGCAGCGGGTCCACCGGCTCCTCACACAAACTGCCATGGAAGCAAATCTTACCCATCCCAACTTGGGAAGCTGGGTTTGGAGACCAGGCAAATGGTTTCATGTTTGTTCCTTTTCATTAAATATTGCCATTGACTAAGACAGACTATTAGGATGCTTTTTAAAGGCTTGTTCTACTAGAAACATTGTTACTTCAAGGATTATTGTGAGGATTACCTGAACTAATGTGTGCAAAGCACTTAAAGTACCTTGCACATAGTAGATACTTAATAAATATTAGTTTTTGTGATAATAGCCAACCAATTATGGATTAATATGATCTCTAAACTTGCTGCCATCTCTAGATTCCTGGGATTTTATTAATTTTTGCAGTTTACAGTTAATTTTGGACTCCTGAATCTCAGTGTATTTCTCAACCGAATACTTATTACAATACACCCTGCCTCTGAACAAAGGAACTAGACATAGACCCCAAAGCAAAACAGTCCTTATCCCTCTTTCATAACTGTGTTTACTAAATAATGAAAACAGTATGGTCGTCAGATAAGTAGTTATTACCAGCAGAAAGTTTTTCAGTAAAAGAAGCATGGGAAGATAGGATGAGAAGCACCTGTTAAGAATGATGAAGTGAGCCTCAGTATGGAGAGTAAGATGGCTACACAAAAACAAAATGTGATACCAGAAAGACAGTTTTAATTTATTGCAAATTTGGGCTAAGAAATGAAGTAAGTTGAGGTATGTAGGGATTACATACAGCTATAAAGAATGACTGTTGATTGCATTATTAGGGTCCTGAAACCTTCAAGCCTGTAATGCTGACTTCTCAAAGTGTGACTTGGGATGTGGTGCTTCATAATCACTTGTGGGTGTTTGTCTAAAATGAGGAATGCCAGGCATTTCTCCAAATCCTTAAGTTGAGTCACTAGAGATTGGTTGTGGGGGTCTGAATATGAGTCATCTCCCCAGTTGAGTCTAATGAGCACAAGCTGAGAACCTTGCCAGTGAAGCAGAGGAGGGAGAAGGATGGCACTGTGCGGAGGAGTGGGAACCTCACTTCGCCTGCTGCAGGCCCATTCGGCTGACTTGGGCACAGTCATCTCTCTTGGAAGCTGTGCACTGTGAATGCAGAGTCTCTCCTCTGTTCTGTCTCATTAATTCTTAACTTAGAGCATATACCAGAACGAGCAGGGGTTTCCACCACCATGAAGAAAATTACTACTTTACATGAAGGATGCTCGTACTCATAACTTATTACTTATTGTTAAAAAATGAAATAAAAGAAAGTATAAAAAAAGAAAATTAAAAAAAGAAAATTACTACATATGTTCATTGCACAAGATGATGGATTTCATAATGACATTTTATTTTTAAATTCTTTTATTGATTTATTTTCATTTTATGTGTAATGAGTGTTTTGCCTGCATATATGTAAGAGGACTGCATGTATGCAATACCCATGGAGGCCAGAAGATCCTTTGGATCTAGAGTTACGGGGACAGTTGTTAGCTGCCATGTGGATTCTGGGAATCGAACCTCAGTCCTTGAAAGAGCTGCTACTGCTCTTAACCTCTGAGTCATCCCTCCAGGCCCTCATAATGATATCTTCATTCCACTATATCATGGACTATGACCACAGAGCTCTATTATGCTTTCTCTTTTTTCAAAGTATTTTATTGAGCTTTTGTACATTTCATACACGGATTCCTAATCAGATTTAGACCCCTCCCCCTTCACACTCCCAATCCCCCACTGCAATGTGCCATCTGTGTTAAGTCCTATCCAGTCAAGATTTTGTACCCAGGTGTCCTTCTGTGCAGAGTCTAGTCAGCACATATAGAGACCTCAAGCAAGGCAAAGTCTCCCTCAGCCAGCAATAATCAGTCTCCTCAGTCCAGGGGTATCTACCACCCATTTATCATGCTCCCCTCTGGGACCTCATCTGATGGAGTAGGCCTGGGTCCAGTGCCTAATGCTAAGATCACACGTGCAAGGTCACACGTGTAAGGTCACATATACAAGATCACACGTGCCAGGTCACATGTGCAAGGTCACATGCACAAAGACCACACGTGCAAGGTCACATATGCAAGGTCACACGTGTAAGGTCACATGTGCAAGATCACATGTGCCAGGTCACATGTGCAAGATCACATGTGCCAGGTCACACGTGCAAGATCACATGTGCAAGGTCACATGCACAAAGATCACACGCGCAAGGTCACATGTGCAAGGTCACATGTGTAATGTCACATATGCAAGATCACATGTGCAAGGTTTCCGTAGTTTGAAAGCCTCTGCTTCCCTATGTTCGTGAACCAGCCCTGGCTCTTGGGATCTTTTTGCCCCTCTTCCAAAATGATCCCTGAGCCATGGGTAGGCGAAGTTTAATATGGAGTTCTGTCCAAAGACACACACTCTGGAGTCTCCCAGTCTGAAACTTGACTAGTTGTGGCGTTCTGTGTGAAGCACGTTCTGCTGTATAGGAAGCTTCTCTGGTGAGAGTTGAGGGATGTATTCATTTTCTCTCTGCCCTCATTCCAATATGTTCCATGAACTTTAGGTCTAGAGCTTCAACTGTAAATGTGTCACCTAGGATTGGGCATCTTTCAGATGTATATTCTCTGTGTCAGAACAGTTGGATTCTGCAGTAGCCTCCACCTGTTGCAAAGAGAAGCTTCTCTAAAGAGTGGCATACAGTTTGCTTGACTGTAAATATAAGATCCCATATTTAGCATATGGCAATAAATTTCATTTGTCTATAGATATGAGAGAGATAGGGTTTTCTCTAGGACCTGTGTCCTCTCCAGCCATGTGCATTTAGCTGATTTTACAGCGCCACTCATGAGTTCCTTCCCATTGAGAGGGCTTTAAGTCCAGTGAGACAGCTGTTGATCACTCCCAGATCACAGTGCCATCACTGCACCAATAGAGGTAGTTTGCTGTGCTGACCATTATTGTTGTTAGGTTTTAGGGCTGGGTTGGACCATTGACTTATTTTCTTGCTTAGCAGCATGCATATATTCATCTAGCATTATGAGAGCTAAACTTCAGGTGGAAGGCTTCCAGGTCTGTTCCTGATCCATTGCTCCGAGTCCCATTTCTGAAGTCTGTCCTGTCTTGAGCAGTAGGGTCTTATTTTCTTGTTCTGGGAGATAATCAAGAGTTTTGGCGATATCCTGTGTTATGTAGGGAGTCTCTAGGATCACTGTCACTAACCAGTCAAAGGGCGGTTTCTTCTGTCTGGCACTGAGTCCCTTGCCATATGCCCCACAGGAATAGATGTGCACTAATGTTCAGACAGTGTATGTGCATTTCTCGTGGGGTCTCTGGGGCATCATATTACCCTCTGGGTTCCCTAGCCACCCAAGATCCACTCATGTCTACTGCTCCTTCTTACTATCCTCTTCCTTCCCCAGTCCCAGCACCCCCATTATCCCCACTTTCCCTGACTCCTGAGTTCCCTGCCTTCACCATGCTCCCCTGCATGTCCCTCCCTCCTCCCCACCCAGCCACACACTCCCACTTTCTCCACCTCCCCACTAGTAACACCTACTCCCTACTATCCCACTCTTTTGGGTTCTTTCTTTTCCTTTACCTCCCTGTGTCCTTTTGTTTTCTTGGCTCCTGGTGTTACATCGGGATATATACTCACATATAAGGGATTGTTGCTACGATCCGCAAAAGAAGGAGAACATACATTGCTTGATTTTCCACCTTTGTGTTACTTCACTGAGGATAACGCTCTCTAGTTCCATCCATTTACCTGAGAATGTCATCTTTTCTAACTGCCATTGTCTAAATGTACCACATTTTCATTATTCACTCCTTAGTTGAGAGACATTTAGTTTGTTTCCATTTCTTAGCTATTGTGAAGATGGCAGCAACAAACGCGATGTACAGGTGTCTCTACGGACAATGAATCCATTGGGTTTATGCCAAGGAATGGTACAATTGGGTCATATGGTAGATTCATTTTTAGTTTTCTGAGAGTTCTCCCCACTGTCTTCCAGAGTGGCTGCACTACTTTGCATTCCCATCATCAGAGAATGAGTGTTCCTTTTTCTCCACGACCTCACCAGCATTTGGTGTCCTTCGTTCTCTTGATCTTAGACAGTCTGACGGGGGTAATATGGAATCTTAAAGTGGCTTTTATCTGCATTTCTCTAATTACTAAGGATGTTGAGCACTTTTAAAGGTGTTTCTTAGCCATTTTTATTTCTTCATTTGAGAATTTTCTGTTCATATCTGTAGCCCATCTTTTTATTGGGTTGTTGTTTTCTTGCTTCTTTGTTTTTTGAGTACTTTGTATATTCTGGATCTTAATTTTCTGTTGAATGTGTAGTTGGTAAATATTTTCTCCCTATAGGAGGGTTCCCTCTCCACTTCCTTGGTTGTTTCTTTTTCTGCACAGAAGCTTTGTAGCTTAATGAGGTCCCAGTTGCCTGAGCAGCTGATGTCAGGTAAGAAAGTTCTTTCCTATACATATTTCTTGGACAGTACTGCCCATACTTTCTTCTAGAGGTTTCAGTTTCAAGTTTTATATGGAGATCTTTGATCCACTTGGAGTTGACTTTTGTACAGGGTGAAAGATAAGGGTTCAATATCATACTTCTACCAGTGGAGATTCAGTTCTGCTAGCACTGGATTTGTTGAAAATGCTGTCTTTCCTCCATCGTGTGTTTTTTGCACCTTTGTAAAATATCAGGTAGCTGAAATTGCATATACTCATGATATACTCATGTATATACTCATACTGTTGTGTTCCGTTGATATACGTGTCTGTTTTTGTGCCAGTGTCATGCTGTTTTTATGACTATAGCTCTGTAGTAGAATCTGATATCTGGTATGGTGAACTCCTCCTCCTCAAACACCTCCCCCTGCCGCTCACATGGTTCTTTTGGCCCAAGATTGTTTTGGCTATCAGGGGTATTTTGTGATTCCATATGAATTTTTGGATGGCTTTTTTTTTTTCTAGGTCTGTGAAGAATGTTGTGGGTATTTTGATTGGCATTGCATCGAATCTATAGATTTTATTTTGACAAGATGGTTATTGTCACAATATTTATTCTACCAATCAAGAAGCATGGTAGGTTTTTCCATCTCCTTGTGTCTTCCTCCATTTTCTACTTTAAAAATTTGAAATTTTCAGCCAGGCATGGTGGCGTGCGCCTTTAATCCCAGCACTCGGGAGGTAGAGGTGGGTGGATCTCTGTGAGTTTAAGGCCAGTCTGGTCTACAGAGCAAGATCCAGGACAGCTCGTACTAAAAGGGAGACCCTGCCTCAAAAATACCAAAAAAAAAAAAGGAAAAAACTAAAAAAGAAAAAAAAAATTGAATTTTTTTTTCTTTTTTTTTGGTCTTTTTCGAGAACAGGTCTCCCTGTAGTCCCAGCTGTCCTGGAACTCACTGTGTAGACCAGGCTGGCCTTGAACTCACAAAGATCTGCCTGCCTCTGCCCTCCCAATGCTGGGAAGTTAAGTTTATTCTTAAATTTTTTATTGTTTTTTTTTTTTTTTTTTTTTTTTTTTTTTTTTTTTTGTTTTTTTTGTTGTTGTGAATAGAAAGTACTGTCTTTAGGTTAGTTTTGTAACTTGCCACTTTACTGAAAGAATTAATAATTTCTAGCAGTTTTCTGCTGGAATTTTAAATCTCTTATGTATATCATCATATTTTCTGCAAATAGAGATAACTTGACCTCTTCTTTTCAAATTAGTACTCCTTTAATTTCTTTCTCTTTTCTTATTGCACTCACAAGTTTCAAGAACTATATCGAAAAGGAGTGGAGATAGTGGACAGACTAGTCTGGCTTTTGATTTTTATGGGAATTTTCCAGTTTTTCTCTATTTAGAATGATGGATGTGGGTTTGTTGTATATAGCTTTAATGATATTGAGGTATGTTCCCCTGCAGCTCAGTTACTTCTAGGAATTTTAACACAAATACATGTTGAATTTTCTCAAACATTTTTTCTACACCTATTGAGATGACCATGGGTTTTTTGGCTTTAAGTCCGTTTGTATGTTTTATGACATTTATTGACTTGTGTATATTGAACCATTCCTGCATCTCTGGAATAAAGCGTATCTGATCATGGTGAATTATCTTTTTGATGTGCACCTCTATAGAGATTTTGAGTATTTTGTGGTATCTTTGCATCTATGTTCATTAAGAATATGGGCCTAGGGGCTGGAGAGATGGCCTAGCGGTTAAGAGGCGCCGACCGCTCTGCAGAGGACCCGGTGTTGATCCCCAGCACCCCACATGGCGGCCGAGAACCACTGAATCTTCCAATTCTCAGAGAAATTCCAGTTCCAGGGGAATCCGACACCCTTTTCTGACTCCGCGGCATTGCACGACATGGGTGCAGCGACTCATGCAACAGTACATTATACCATACGGAAATAAATAAAATTAAAAAAAAAATGGAAAAGAGATATGGGCCTATAGTTTTCTTTGTTGTACCTTTACCGTGGTTTTGGTAATTAGAGTGAGTGCTGACTTCATAGAAGGAGTTTGGGAGTTCATCTCTGTTTCTTCTTTTGAACTATGAGAAGTAATTAGTTTAGGTCTTCTTTGAATATTTGGCAGAATTCTGTTGTGAAGACCACTGGGCCTGGGCTTTTTTTAGTTGGGAGGTTTTGATTACAATTCATTTCCTTAACTGTTTATGGTCGTTTTAAGTAAGCTGTTGCATCTTCTTAATTTAATTTTTGGTGGTGTCCAAAGTGACTGTAGAGATTCATCCATTTCTTTTAGGTTTTTGTATTTAATGGAGTATAGACCCTTACAATGTTCTTGATTTTTTTTTTTGGTGTCTGTTGTGATGTTTCCCCTCTCACCATGGATTTTGTAATTTGGGTTTGCTCTTCTTTCTTTTGGTTAAC
>VZQC01006705.1:101354-165668 GCA_009823505.1 Rhizomys pruinosus
GTTTCTAGCACTATATTGAAGAGGAGTGGTGACAGGGGGCAGCCTTGCCGAGTTCCTACCTTTAAGGGGAATGCTTCTGTCATTTCCCCATTTAGGATGATATTGGCTGTGGGTTTTCTGTATATGGCTTTGATTACATTGAGGAATGATCCCTCCAGACCAATTCCCTCCAGGACTTTAAACATGAAAGGGTGCTGGATTTTGTCAAAGGCTTTCTCCGCATCAATTGAGATGATGGTGTGGTTTTTGTCCTTCAGTCCATTGATATGTTTGATGATGTTTATTGATTTTCGTATGTTGAACCATCCCTGCATGTCTGGTATGAATCCAACTTGGTCATGGTGGATGATTTTCTTGATGTGAGTCTGTATGCGATTTGCCAGAATCCTGTTTAGAATTTTGGCATCTGTGTTCATTAGGGAGATGGGTCTATAGTTCTCCTTTTTGGTTGTATCTTTCCCTGGTTTTGGTAGTAGCGTAATGCTGGCTTCATAGAAGGAATTTGGGAGAAGTCCCTCCATTTGTATCCTTCTAAACAATTTAAGTAGTAATGGTTGTAAGTCTTTACGAAATATTTTATAGAATTCTGCCGTGAATCCATCCGGGCCTGGGCATTTTTTGGTTGGGAGGCTACTTATTACATCTTCGATTTCTTCCTGTACTATTGGTCTGTTTAGGCTGTCGATCTCTTCTTGGTTGAGCTTTGGTGATTCCCAGGATTTCAGATATTCATCCATTTCTTCTAGGTTTTCAAACTTAGTAGAATATAAGTTTTTGAAGTAGTCCCGTATGATTGTCTGGATCTTTTCATTGTCTGTTGTGATATTTCCCCTTTCATCACAGATTCTATTGATTTGGAGTTGTTCCCTCTTTCTTTTGGTTAACTGGGCTAGAGGTCTGTCTATCTTGTTTATTCTCTCAAAGAACCAACTTTTGGATTCATTGATTTTTTGTATGGTTTTCTTTGTTTCTATTTCATTGATCTCTGCTCTGATTTTTGTTATTTCTTCTTGTCTGCTCCGTTTAGGGTTCATTTGTTGTTGTCTCTCAAGTATTTTTAGCTGCAGTGTTAGATCATTCACTTGTGTTCTTTCTGTTTTTTTAATGTAGGCACTTAGAGCTATAAACTTCCCTCTTAGGACTGCTTTTAAAGTGTTCCATAGATTTTGCTGTGTTGTTTTATCATTGTCATTCAGTTCCAGGAATGTTTTTATTTCTTTCTTTATTTCTTTCTTGACCCATTCATTATTCAGGAGAGTGTTGTTTAGTCTCCATGTGTTCTTGTAGGTTGTAGGGTTTATCCTGGTGTTGATATTGAGTTTTATTGCACTGTGGTCTGATTGAACACATGAGATTATTTCAATCTTTTTATATTTGTTGAGTTTTTTTCTGTGTCCCAGTATATGGTCTATTTTGGAGGATGTTCCATGAGGTGCTGAGTAGAAAGTGTATTCTCTGGTGTTTGGGTGAAATATTCCCCTAGGGAATATTTATTTCTTAATTTCTTCTTTGACCCATTCATAATTCAGGAGTGTTTTGTTTACTCTCCTTGAGTTTGAGTAGTTTCTAGACCATTTTTTTCTGTTGATTATAAACATTATCATACTGTGGTCTAATAGAATGTATGGGATTATTTAATTTTTTTGAATTTGTTAAGATTTATTTTGTGTCACAGAATGTGTTCAATTTTAGAAAAGCTTGCATGAGCTACAGAGTAGAAAGTGTATTCTTTGGTGCTTGGGTGGAATGTTCTGTAGATAGATGTCTGTTACGAACATTTCATGTAAGATGCTATTTAATTCCAATGTCTTTGTTTATTCTTTGTCTAGTTGACCTGTCTATTGAAGATAACGGGGTATTGAAGTCGTCTAATGCAACGAATTGAGGTTAATCTGCATTTTATAGTCCCGGAGTACTGTTTTTATAAAATTGGGTGCATCAGAGTTTGGCGCATATATGTTCATGATTGTAATAACTTCTCGATTGATTGTCCCTTTTATTAGAATGAAGTGACCCTCTTTATCTGTTCTGATTAGTTTTAATTTGAAATCTATCTTGTCAGATAATAGAATTGCAACATTTGCTTGCTTCTTAGATCCATTTATTTGGAATATTTTTTTCTATCTTTTCACCCTAAGGTAGCGTCTGTCCTTGAAGGTGAGATGAGTTTCTTGAAGACAACAAAAAGGTGGATTTTCTTTCTTGATCCATTCTGCTAGTCTTTGTCTTTTGACAGGGAAGTTGAGGCCATTGATATTTAATGTTATTATTGAGAGGTGTTTATTGAATACTGTCATTTTAATTTCTTTACATTTGTGGACCTTTTGTGTTTCCATTATTATCCCTTTCTTTTTCTTTCTATAATCTCTTGTGTATACTTGTTCCTATCTTTGGTCATTTGTATTGCCTTGAGTATTCTCTGTAGGGCTTGTTTGGTAGACATTAATTCTTTCAACCTATTCATGTGATGAAAAATATTTCATTCCCCCTCAGCCATGATAGATAGTTTTTCTGGATAAAATATTTGGCCATCCCTGGTGATTTAGAACTGGGAATATTTTGGCTCAGGATTTTCTGCCTTTCATAGTTTGCATTGAAAAGTCAGCTGTAATTCTGATGGGTTTTCATTTATATGTAACTTGTTTTTTCTCTAACAACTTTCATTACCCTCTCTTTGTTCTGTATATTTAATGTTTTTACTATGATATGGCATGGAGATTTCCTGTTCTGGTCAAGTCTAGTTGGTGTTCTATGTGCTTCTTGAATCTCTAGAGGTAAGTCTTTCCTTAATTTAGTGATGTTTTCTCATAGATTCAGTCTTCTCATGTAGTTCCACATTTCCTGCATTTTGAAATTGTACATAGTCATTTCTTAAGGAGTCCACATCTTCAACTTTGTCATCCAGGCTTGATATTCTGTTTTCTGTTTCATTCATTCTGTTTCTTAGCCTTTCTGCTGTTGTTTCCAATTGGTTTATTGGGTTTTTCATTTTCATGTTTATTTCTCTTTGGATTTTCCTCACTATTTCTATGGCTTTTGTGAATTCAGTTTTCAAGATATAAATTGTTTTTGATATTTCATTAAGCTACATATTTGTATATTCTTGATCTTCCATCACAAGCTTATGCCTATTCTCTCTGTGTTCTTTGTGTTTTCTTTCTTTTTTTTTTCTTTCTTTTTGAGTCAGGTCTCCCTACAGCCCTAGCTGACCTGGAACTCACTCTGTAGACTAGGCTGGCTTTGAACTCACAGAGATCCACCTGCTTCTGCCTCCCAAGTGCTAGGATTAAAGGTGTGTGCCACCACGACTGGCTTAAAGATGGTTCTTAGCCACCATGTGGGTGCTGGGAATCGAACCCAGGTCCTCTGCATGAGCAGTCGGCACTCTTATCCACTGAGCCATCTCTCCAGCCCTGCCTGTGTTTTTATTAAGTACTTTGATTATGTTTGTGATTGTTCTTTTAAATTCTGATTCCAGATGTTCCTTGGGGTGGTTTTCATTGTATTGAGCTTCTATAGGACTAGTGGGTTTTTTTGGCAAAATATTCTCTTGGTTTTTCATATTGTTATTTTTTGCACTGCCATTTGGGCATATGCATTGTGGGGTCACTGCCAGGATTTGTGGCGGGACCCACTTAATCCTAGGACTACCCATGTGGAAAGCCCGTGCAGGAAAGCATACCACATGTAGGCAGGTTGAGGTTCGAACGTAGAGAGAGAGTTTATTCCAACATGTCCACTTAAATATCCATCATGACTCAATTTGTCACTACACCCCACCCCATAGGTGTGGCCAGGGAGGTACCATTGGCTTAGAGCCCATCCCATGGGTGTGGCCAGGGAGGTACCATTGGCTTAGAATCCAACCCACCTAACTAAGGTTTCCCACAATGCATGTCCTTTATTGGTTATGTACCCAGTAGGAACTTCTGTTCTGCTTTTGTTTAATTGAATATTGGTCTGTTTATATTGTTTATGTAGCTTGGTTACTTTCATTCAGAGTTCTAAGTGGGCAGGTCTGTCTATTAGATTCAGGAGCCAGGGAAGATAAGGGTTGGAACCAATATTTGCTTTGTTAATTTAGTAGCCTTTGATAACACTCTCTGACAGTCCAGAAACCGATTGTACACTTGCAAGTGTGGTCTCAATACATCTTTCCCATGCTTACACCAGGTCTTCAACAGCAGGGCCTTACTGCCTCTCTTGTTGCAGGTGTCCCAGTTTACAGGCAAGAAGCCTTTACCTTTTTTGGGGTTTGGATCCCATGGCCAACATCTCCTTGGCAGAATATTCCATTGCTGATATCAGAGCTCTCATGTACTAATATATTTTGCTTAATTGCATAGCTTATAAAGACCTTATTGTTATATTTGGCTCTGAATAGAGAATAATTCTTTCACAATTCCTATGTCTATTAGTCAATTAAAGAAAGCAGTTATTCCGGTTTTTATAAGAGATTACCTCTACCTTTTCTTTCTCAACTGTTGAGTTGGTGACATTTTGACCTGTGGGAACATACACATATTTTCCCATAGTTAGTTTTAAGATTAAATTGAAAGTTTCTGACAAAAAGGTTTAATATGTAACTGTATTCCCCCCCCTTTTTTTATTTTAGATTTTTTTATTTTTGACCCATGAGTCTCAAAAAGGCAGGTGTAGTACACATACCTATAGGCAGGAATCAAGGTGTAAATTTCATTAAATTTATCCAAGCTTTTTTTGGGTGACTGTATGTTGTTAATTTGGGAAGCAAACTTAATTCCTTAAGTTAAATTATCCTACAGGTAAAAGAGAATGTTACAAGATGATACTGTATAACACAAAAATTATAGAGAACATTTGTTCATGTTAATCCCAAAGTTATTGTTATATAAATTTTAAGTAAAATACCATGTAATTTTAAATTAAATATACATTAATAGAATATAAACACGTGTCCCTCTCCCGCCCCTCCCATTCCTCCCGGTTCACCATTTCAGTCAGTTTTCTGATGCAGTCTTTCTGTCGTTCTTTTTTTAAATTTTTTATTTATTTTTGTATATGTATGAATGTACTGTCTGCATGTAGGTCTGTGCACCCATGTCGTGCAGTGCTGTGGAGGTCAGAAGAGGGTCTCAGATTCCCCTGGAACTGGAGTTCTCCTGGAATTGGAGTTACAGACGGTTCTCAGTCGCCATGTGGGTGCTGGGGATCGAACCCGGGTCCTCTGCAAGAACAGTCGGTGCTCTTAACTGCTAGGCCATCTCTCCAGCCCCTTTCTGTTGTTGTTCTTTAATATGCATCCCTCTCCACAAGAAATTTACAACTGGGTATTGGATGCTAGCATCCAAAGATGGGGATACCATTTGTCGTTTGTTTTTCTGGGATGTGTTACTTCACTTAATATAATATCTTCTAGCTCCATCCATTTACTGCAAAGTTCATGATGTTGTCTTCTTTACTGCTGCATAGAACTCCATTGTGTACATGTACACACAATTTTTTCTATCACATCCTCAGTTTGAGGGGCATTTGGGTTGGTTCCAGCTTTTTACTATTGTGAACAAAACTGAATAAATATAGCTGTGGCTTTTGTTGAGTTTTTTTCTGTGTCCCAGTATATGGTCTATTTTGGAGAATGTTCCATGAGGTGCTGAGTAGAAAGTGTTCTCTGGTGTTTTGTGGTGAAATATTCCCCTAGGGAATATTTATTTCTTAATTTCTTCTTTGACCCATTCATAATTCAGGAGTGTTTTGTTTACTCTCCTTGAGTTTGAGTAGTTTCTAGACCATTTTTTTCTGGTGATTATAAACATTATCATACTGTGGTCTAATAGAATGTATGGGATTATTTAATTTTTTTGAATTTGTTAAGATTTTTTTGTGTCACACGAATGTGTTCAATTTTAGAAAAAGCTTGCATGAGCTACAGAGTAGAAAGTGTATTCTTGTGCTTGGGTGGAATGTTCTGTAGATAGATGTCTGTTACGAACATTTCATGTAAGATGCTATTTAATTCCAAGTCTTTGTTTATTCTTTGTCTAGTTTACCTGTCTATTGAAGATAACGGGGTATTGAAGTCGTCTAATGCAACGAATTGAGGTTAATCTGCATTTTATAGTCCCGGAGTACTGTTTTATAAATTGGTGCTCTCAGAGTTTGTGCATATAGTTCATGATTGTAATAACTTCTCGATTATTGTTCCTTTATTAGAATGAAGTGACCCTCTTTATCTGTTCTGATTAGTTTAATTTGAAATCTATCTTGTCAGATAATAGAATTGCAACATTTGCTTGCTTCTTAGATCCATTTATTTGGAATATTTTTTTCTATCTTTTCACCCTAAGGTAGCGTCTGTCCTTGAAGGTTGAGATGAGTTCTTGAAGACAACAAAAAGGTGGATTTTCTTTCTTGATCCATTCTGCTAGTCTTGTCTTTTGACAGGGAAGTTGAGGCCATTGATATTAATGATATATTGAGAGGTGTTTATTGAATACTGTCATTTTAATTTCTTTACATTTGTGGACCGTTTTGTGTTTCCATTATTATCCCTTTCTTTTTCTTTCTAATCTCTTGGGTATACTTGTTCCTATCTTTGGTCATTTGTATGCTTGAGTGTTCTCTGTAGGGCTTGTTTGGTAGACATTAATTCTTTCAACCTATTCATGTGATGAAAAATATTTCATTCCCTCCAGCCATGATAGATAGTTTTTCTGGATAAAATATTTGGCCATCCCTGGTATTTAGAACTGGGAATATTTGGTCAGGATTTTCTGCCTTTCATAGTTTGCATTGAAAAGTCAGCTGTAATTCTGATGGGTTTTTTCATTTATATGTAACTTGTTTTTTCTCTAACAACTTTATTACCCTCTCTTTGTTCTGTATATTTAATGTTTTTACTATGATATGGCATGGAGATTTCCTGTTCTGGTCAGTCTAGTTGGTGTTCTATGTGCTTCTTGAATCTCTAGAGGTAGGATATTCCTTAATTTAGTGTGTTTTCTCATAGATTCAGTCTTCTCATGTATTCCACATTTCCTGCATTTTGAAATTGTACATAGTCATTTCTTAAGGAGTCCACATCTTCAACTTTGTCATCCAGGCTTGATATTCTGTTTTCTGTTCATTCATTCTGTTTCTTAGCCTTTCTGCTGTGTTTCCAATTGGTTATTGGGTTTTTCATTTTCAGTTTATTTCTCTTGGACTTTTTCCTCCACTATTCTAGCTTTGTGAATTCAGTTTTCAAGATATAAATTGTTTTTGATATTTCATAAGCCACTATTTGTATATTCTTGATCTTCCATCACAAGCTTATGCCTATTCTCTCTGTGTTTCTTTGTGTTTTCTTCTTTTTTTTGTTTTCTTTTTGAGTCAGTTTCGGTCTACCTAAGCCCAGCTGACCTGGAACTCACTCTGTAGACTAGGCTGGCTTTGAACTCACAGAGATCCACCTGCTTCTGCCTCCCAAGTGCTAGGATTAAAGGTGTGTGCACCACGAACTGGCTTAAAGATGGTTCTTAGCCACCATGTGGGTGCTGGGAATCGAACCCAGGTCCTCTGCATGAGCAGTCGGCACTCTTATCACTGAGCCATCTCTCCAGCCCCCTGTGTTTTTATTAAGTACTTTGATTAGTTGTGTGATTGTTCTTTTAATTCTGATCCAGATGTCCTTGGGGTGGTTTTCATTGTATTGAGCTTCTATAGGACTAGTGGGTTTTTTTGGCAAAATATTCTCTTGGTTTTTCATATTGTTATTTTTTGCACTGCCATTTGGGCTATGCATTGTGGGGTCACCGCCAGGATTTGTGGCGGGACCCACTTAATCTAGGACTACCCATGTGGAAAGCCCGTGCAGGAAAGCATCCACATGTAGGCAGGTTGAGGTTCGAGAGAGAGAGAGAGTTTATTCCACATGTCCACTTAAAATATGCCATCGATGACTCAATTTGTCACTACACCCCCCCCCATAGGTGTGGCCAGGGAGGTACCATTGGCTTAGAGCCCATCCCATGGGTGTGGCAGGGAGGTACCATTGGCTTAGAATCCAACCCACCTAACTAAGGTTTCCCACAATGCATGTCCTTTATTGGTTATGTACCCAGTAGGAATTCTGTTCTGCTTTTGTTTAATTGAATATTGGTCTGTTTATATTGTTTATGTAGCTTGGTTACTTTCATTCAGAGTTCTAAGTGGGCAGGTCTGTCTATTAGATTCAGGAGCCAGGGAAGATAAGGGTTGGAACCAATATTTGCTTTGTTAATTTAGTAGCCTTTGATAACACTCTCTGACAGTCCAGAAACCGATTGTACACTTGCAAGTGTGCGTCTCAATACATCTTTCCCATGCTTACACCAGGTCTTCAACAGCAGGGCCTTACTGCCCTCTCTGTTGCAGGTGGTCCCAGTTCTAGCAGAGAAGCCTTTACCTTTTTTGGGTTTGGCTCCCATGGCCAATCTCCTTGGCAGAATATTCCATTGCTGATATCAGCGCTCTCATGTACTAATATATTTTGCTTAATTGCATAGTTATAAAGCCTTATTGTTATATTTGGCTCTGAATAGAGAATAATTCTTTCACAATTCCTATGTCTATTAGTCAATTAAAGAAAGCAGTTATCCGGTTTTTATAAGAGATTACCTCCCTTTCTTCTCAATGTTGAGTTGGTGACATTTTGACCTGTGGGAACATACACTATTTTCCCATAGTTAGTTTTAAGATTAAATTGAAAATTTCTGACAAAAAGGTTTATATGTAACTGTATTCCCCCCCTTTTTTTATTTTAGATTTTTATTTTGACCCATGAGTCTCACAAAAGGCAGGTGTAGTAACATACCTATAGGCAGGAATCAAGGTGTAAATTTCATTAATTTATCCAAGCTTTTTTTGGGTGACTGTATGTTTTTAATTTGGGAAGCAAACTTAATCCTTAAGTTAAATTATCCTACAGGTAAAGAGAATGTTACAAGATGATACTGTATAACACAAAAATTATAGAGAACATTTGTTCATGTTAATCCCAAAGTTATTGTTATATAAATTTTAAGTAAAATACCATGTATTTTAAATTAATATACATTAATAGAATATAACACGTGTCCCTCTCCCGCTCCCTCCACCCCTCCCGGTTCACCATTTTCAGTCAGTTTTCTGATGCAGTCTTCTGTCGTTCTTTTTTTAAATTTTTTATTTATTTTTGTATATGTATGACTGTACTGTCTGCATGTAGTCTGTGCACCCAATGTCGTGCAGTGCTGTGGAGGTCAGAAGAGGGTCTCAGATTCCCCTGGAACTGGAGTTCTCCTGGAATTGGAGTTACAGACGGTTCTCAGTCGCATGTGGGTGCTGGGGATCGAAACCCGGGTCCTCTGCAAGAAACAGTGGTGCTCTTAACTGCTAGGCCATCTCTCAGCCTTTCTGTTGTTGTTCTTTTAATATGCTCCTCTCCACAAGAAATATTACAACTGGTTATTGGTGCTAGCATCCACAGATGAGGGATACCATTTGTCGTTTGTTTTTCTGGGACTGTGTTACTTCACTTAATATAATATCTTCTAGCTCCATCCATTTACCGCAAAGTTCATGATGTTGTCTTTCTTTACTGCTGCATAGAACTCCATTGTGTACATGTACCACATTTTTTTCTATCACTCCTCAGTTGAGGGGCATTTGGGTTGGTTCCAGCTTTTTATATTGTGAACAAAACTGAATAAATATAGCTGTGCATGTATTCTGCAGTAAGATGAGTCTTGTGGGTATATGCCCCAGGAGTGATATGACTGGGTCAAATGGAAGCTCATTTTGAGTCTTCCAAGGGTTCTCCACACTGCTTTCCATAATGGCTGTACAAGTTTAACTTCCCACAGCAATGGTTGAGTGTTCCCTTCCCCAATCTCCAGACTGGTATCATTTGTTTTCTTGATCCTGGCCAGTCTTATCAGAGTGAGATGATATCTTAGAGTGGTCTAATTTGCAATTTCCTTAATTATTAGTGACGTTGAAACTTTTTAAGATGTTTTTCAGACATTATTAGTTCTCCTCTGTGAAGTCTCTATTCAGTTCTTTGTCTCATTTTTGAGTGATTCATGTGTTTTCTTCTTCTTTGTTTTTTTGAGTAGTTTGTATACTCTGGAATTAATGCTTGTCAGATGTATCTGCAGTGAAGGTTTCCTCCACTCAGTTGGGTTTTCCTCTTCACTTCCTTTATTGTTCTTTTTTGATGTACAGAAGCTTTGAGTTTAATGAGGTCCCATTTGTCAATTCGATTATCTTCTTTTTTTTGTGCAGCTGCTGACTGATTTAGGAAGTCTTTTCCTATGCTATGTCTTGTAGTCTGTTGCCACAATTTTTTTCTATTACCTCCAGAGTTTTGGGTTTCACGTTGAGGTCTTTAATTCATCTGGAATTGATTTTTGTACAGGGCAAGAGGTAGGTGTTTAATTTCATTCTTCTACAAATGGTGATCCAGTTTTGTCAACACCACTTGCTGAAGATGCTGTCTTTCCTTCATTGTGTCTTCTTGGCCCCTTTATCAAATATGAGGTGGCTGTAAGGGCTGTGGAGAGATAGGGGTGAATCATGAGATTACAGCAATATAGACTGGACTCCTAATTGATCAACATGCCTGTGCATACAAGCATCTCCAACTGGACTATGGGACTTGGTTTGTGTAAAATTTGGACATGATACTTGCACATTAGTTTTACATGAATGTTTACTACATTCATTGCTTATGCTTATTAATTTGGCTACTTAAAAAAATGAACCAAATACCTAATTGTACAGCAAACTGAGTAACATCAATTTTTATCTGAAAACAACTGTGTTATTATATTGTAGAATCCTTAAAATTAAATAAAAGAGGAAAAACAAAAGAAAAAAGAACCTCAGAATGCCTGAGTCACAGACACTGAGCATCTCTCTGAATTCTATTTGGGATAACTGTTTATAATGTGCCCTAATGAAGTTTACCTTCCAGATGCTGAGAAAACTTCCTACCTCTTCCCTTTTACAGGAAAAAGAAAAATGTGATGGAAATGAAGTCATTCTCTAACTGTAGAGGAGAGCCAACTGTTACAGTGGTAATTTTACCTTCTTTAACTGACCGATAGACTTAGGAACTGTGACAAGGATAATTCTCTATTTTAGAGCTCAATATATAGTAAAGTTTTTTTTTTTTTTTTTTTTTTTTTTTTTTTTATTTTTTTTGGCTTTTCGAGACAGGTCTCCCGTAGCCTCAGCTGTCCTGGAATACACTCTTGTAGACCAGGCTTGGCCTTGACTCACAAAGATCCGCCTGGCCTCTGCCTCCCAAGTGCTAGATAAAGGCGTGCGCCGCAGCATGCCCAGCTTAAAGTCAAAGTTTTTATAAGCTGTTGTAATTAAGCAAATATATTAATACAGGAGAGCTCTGTATCAGCAATGGATTATTTCTACCTAAGGAGATGTTGGCCAGGGATCCAAGCCCCCAAATTATGAAGGTCTTTTGCTATAAAATGGGGTATCTACAAGGAGAAAGTGGTAAGTCCTGTTGTCATAAGATGGTGTAAGGCATGAAAAAATGTTTTGAGACTTCACTTAGCTAATGTACATCTGGCCTCTGAAAGTGCAGAGCGTGTTACCAAAGGGCCACTAAAGCACGACAGCAAAATATTGGGTCTCCTTGAGTCAGCAAGACTCCTCAGTCAGTATCAGTTACACCTCAAATGCCTGGAGATACTATGCAACAGGCAGCCAGTGTTTATATCATATCCCAATATAATGGCTATAGCTCTCATCCTTGGAGGAATAATTCATGGCTGGATGCCACAAGTTACGTATCCCTATGTAGGAATCGTTATAAGCCCAGTAAGAACTTGTCATCCTTTATAAAGAAACCACAGCTTGGGATTAGCATACCATCCACAAATCTGTGTCTGTGGCTCACAGCTAAAACCTTGCCTACGAATAGTACGTTTAAATAAATGCGCTGTACACTAATTGTTGTGCTTTGTTAGTAGGAATTAAAAAGATACCCTGGATAGGTGTCAATCCATGAAGGAAAACAACCTGAACAGACTAGAGTCCAAATGACATCTCCAAGAGAAAATAGACTATTTTGCTTCTCGCCCACTTGTGCCCCTTTCCCAAAGCCTAGGGAACAACTTGCAGAAGAGGAGGCATGGTAGAATGTAAGGGCTGGAGAGATAGCCTAGTGGTTAAGAGCACCAACTGCTCTTGCAGAGGACCCAAGTTCGATCCCCAGCACCCACATGGAGGCTAAGAACCGTCTGTAACTCCAATTCCAGGAGAACTTCAGTTCCAGGGGAATCTGAGACCCTCTTCTGGCCTCTGCTGCATTGCATGACAAGGGTGCACAAACCTACATGCAGACAGTACATTCATACACATACAAAAATAAAAAAAAAAAAAGAATGTAAGGGCTGCGGAGAGATTGGGGTGAATTGTGAGACTATAGCAATGTAGACTGGACTCCTATTTGAATTTTATTTATTTATTTATTTTATTTATTTATTTATTTATTTATTTATTTTTTATTTTATTTATTTATTATTTATGTGTGTGAATGTATTGCCTGCATGGAGGTTTGTGCACCTGTGTCGTGCAATGCCCGGAGGTCGAAGAGGGCGTTGGATTTCCCCTGGAACTGGAGTTCTCCTGGAATTGGAGTTACAGACGGTTCTCAAGCCGCCATGTGGGTGCTGGGGATCGAACCCGGGTCTTCTGCAAGAGCAGTCGGCGCTCTTAACCGCTAGGCTATCTCTCCAGCCCCACTGGACTCCTATTTGATCAACATGCTTGTGCATACAAGCTTCTCCAATTGGACTATGGGAACCTTGGGTTGTTCAAAATTTGGACATAGATACTTGCAAATTGGTTTTACATGAATGTTACTTATATTCATTGCTCGTGCTTGACAATCAGCTTACTTCATGGTTGGGATTTTTGGATATTAATTGGCCTCAGTGTGAAAAATAAAGTTTCAGGTCTGACCTGTCCCCCACTGCCTAGCACTCAAAACAGGCTTGAGCAGCTGGCTATTTAAAACTCAGGTTCCTTTGGATTGTTAGCCTCACCCATGGGATCCCCTGCCTCTCAGAAAAATTAAAAAAATAAAATTAAAAGGGTGAGATGTGGGAAAACTTAGTTAAGATGGGTAGCATTCTAAGCCAATGGTACCTCCTTGGCCACACCCATGGGGTGGAGTGTAGTGATGAAAAGATTTAGCATTTGGCCCTGAGGATTGAGTCATGATGGATATTTAAGCAGACATGTTGGAATAAAATCTCTGCATTTGGACCTCAAAAAAAAAAAAAAAAGATGACCTCTATAACAGTGGGCTCTAATTTACAGTTAGGGAATGACTTTATTACCGTCATGATTTTCTTTGTTCTATGAAAAGGAGGTAAGGAAGTCTTTGCATTGTGCTTGGATTAGGCCTACTGTGACAAGTAGTATTGATTGTCAACTTGTTAGAACCTAGGATCACCTGGAGATGGGCTTCTGCGCCTGCCTGAGGGAGATTATCTTGTGTTAATTGAGGAGGGAGACTTGCCCACCAAGGGTGGCATCATTCTCTAGACAGGGGATCCTGGACTATATAGGAGTGGGGAAAGCCAGCTCAGCACTAGCATGCATGTCTTTATTGCCTTCTTCTGATTGAGAACATCATGTGACCAGTTGCTTCAATTTTCTGCCACTGAGATGGACTGTACCTTGGAACTGTGAGTTAGAATGAACCCTTTCTCTCTCAAGGTGCTTTTATCAGAGTATTTTATCACAGCAACAGGAAAGGAAACAAAGGTACTAATCATAATATTCTTTTTTATTTTTTTAGTCATAATATTCTTTTAAAAAGCATTGGCACATGTTATTTATACAAAAAACAGGTTTCACAACATTTTCTCACATGTATACAATGTCCTTCTATTACATTTGCCTTTTAGCTTCTCTTGCCTCATTCCTCTAAGTGAGACCCCTGCTACCTTCATGTGTTTTTCAAACATTATTTTTGGTTTTGTTTTTGAGATAGAACTTTACTATATGCTCAGACTGGCCTGAAAATTAGAATCCTCCTGCCTTAGATTTCTAAGTGCCTAGGTTCAATTATGACTTATCCATAGGTTGGATAAAGGCCCATTTTTCCTGAGATTAAGGAATAAAAATCAGGGCTTTATCTAGGAAGAAGTGGGAGATTGTTGCTGGATAGGGTTACATCACACACACACACACACAGACACACACAGACACACACACACACACACACACAATTTTCCAGCTACACTGGAACTCTCTTCCCAGTGTGATTTTTCATATGCTGTTTCTAATGCCTGCAAATATTTACCGTTTTCCTTAACAGACTAATCCCCATGTACCTTTTAAGACTCAATAAAATGTCCCCCTTTCTGGGAAGCTTTCTCTGCCATTCCTTCTTGGGTCAGACACCCTGCCATGTTCTGTCCCTGCAGTCGACTTCTCTGTCTTCATGTTTATTCTCTGTCTTCATGTTTACACCCCACATGATTGCTCCTTTGTCAGTCTTCCCTTTGGCCTCTTTTCCAGGACATATAGTAGGAGGACGCCTGTTTCCTTCCTTATCTTTGAATTCTAGTCACTGGCACAATACTAGGTCCATTGTGGCAAGAAGCCACATCTAGAATGAAGGAAAGATCTGCTCATCTGCTATGCTTTCTAGTCTGAAACACTCCCCTCTTTGTCTTTTTATGTTTTAACTACTTTCACCAAATACTAATGACCTTTCATTCTTCTCTGTTTTATATTATATTATAGTATATTATATTATAATATACTATATTATATTATATGTTATATTATAGCTTGAGTTTAGTTAAAGCAAGATGTTTTGAGTTGGATCCCTACCTGGGGAAGCAATAGAAAAATGTAGTGAGACAATAAGGAAGAAATAAAAAATAAACAATATAATAATAAGAACATCTCAACTTGTCTAGACAGGGTTCTGTATCAACGTCATCCCTTGCTATGATTTAAATTCCATTTGTCTCCTAAAAGTTCATATACTGGAAATGTGGTCTTTGGCATGATAGGGTTGAGGGGGTAGAACCTTTCGGAGGTAGGCAGTAGAAAGTGCCTAGGTCATAGGGAATCTACTGTATGAGTGGAATAATGCTGTTCCTTAGGAGTGAGTTATGTCTTGTATAACTAGATGAGTTCTCATGAGTCTGGATTATTCTAAGGTTTGGCTTCATCTGCAGACCTCAGTACCCAGGCCCCTTCTGCTTCTCTGTCATGTTGAGATGCAGTGGAAAGTCCTAACAAGCACATTGGCACCATGTTATTTGGACTCACTAGCCTCAGGAATCATGAATCAAATAAGCTTTATTAGATACCTTGGCTTTGGGTATTTTGTTATAGTAATACAAAATATATTAAAACAGCCCCATTCAGAGAAAAGGCAAAGTAGCTAATTGCTTTCTTAAACTTTCTTTCAAATCCTTGATTCTGTAATTGTTTATTTCATTGTCCAAAGAGCCAGATGGCCCTGAATATGGGCAATTGAAAGCAAAAGATTGCAGGGATATCTATTACATTATTTTTTCATTTAAAAAAAATGAAACAAGCTGGGCATGAAACAAGCTGGGCGTGACAGTGCACACACACCTTTAGCTCTAGTCCTCAGAAGGCAAAGGCAGATGGGCCTCTGTGAGTTCCAAGCCAGTCAGGGATACTACCAAGACCTAAAAAAAAAAAATAAAAACTAAGCAATCCCCCTTGTCGCCCCCCCCCGTCCGAAACAGGGATGATGAGATGGTTCAGCAGGCAAAACCACTTGCTTTGCAAGCCTGATGACTCCAGTTTGATCCCCAGACTCCTCAAAGTGGTTCTCTGACCTCCTCATGTGTGCTGTGACAAGCACATCATGGGGCACATGTACCTATGCTCACACACACACTATAAGCCCTAACACTCCCCCTTAAGGAAAATTAAAAATTTAAAAATACAAAATCTTTTGAGACTGCCTGAGGGTGCCTGACGGCGTCTCCCCAGGGTGAGCTTGCCTAGTCACACTGTGCCCATCCCCTGGGACCATGTGCAGTCCCTCCCACTGTCCCAGGGCTAGGTTTCCCTGCTGGCTGGTAGAGGCCCAGATCTTTCTAGACTGCCTCAGAGTACCTTACTCAGCTTGGCCTCTGTGGTGTGAACTTGCTAAATCACACCAGGACGAACCCTGCTTTGGGACCATCTGCAGTCCCTACCACTGCTCCAGAGTTTAGGCATCCATGCTGACTAGTAGGGACCAGCACATCCATCTCCTATCTCCTCTCCTTGGACCTTGGCAGTATCCATCTATGACTTCTGAAGTGCTCCTAACCAGCTAGGGCCACTTGGCCCTCCTGGAGAGATCCTGAGTAGCCTGACTGGAGCCATCTGGTCCTTCCAATATAAAATTGATACAGAGAACCTGAAGCCTAGACCAACTGGCTTTCCATACCAAATCAGAAAACCAAGAATGGAATATGCAGGAAATGTGGGGCACCATGAAAAGAATAAATTTATGTATCATATGTAGAGAGGAAGGAGACTTTCAGGTAAATGGTACTGACCTGATCTTCAACAGGATTGTAAAAGAGAATTTCCTTAAATTAAGGAAAGACATACCCATACAAGTACAAGAAGCACACAGAACACCAAATAGGCAGGCCCAGAAAGGAAACTCCCCACAGCACGTCATAGTAAAAACATTAAATATACAGAACAAAGAGAGAATGCCAAAAGCAAGAGAAAACCAGTCACATATAAAGGGAAACTCATTGGAATTACAGCTGACTTTCCAATGTAAAATATGAAACCCAGAGGAGCCTGGACAAAAGTATTTCCAGTTCTAAATGACCATAGATACCAGCTCAGAATAATTTACCCAGAAAAAATGTCTTTTATAGTTGAAGGGGAAGGAGAAAAATTCCATGGTAACTATGCTGAAAGAATTCATGTTAGCCAAAACAGCCCTTCAGTGAATACTTGCATCAATGCATAAGACTGAAGAAAGAAATGACTATACCCAAGAGGCAACAGAAAGAAGCTAAATGAAGGGATAATTATGGAAACACAAAATTAGACCATGAGTGCAAACAGAAATTAAAATGATGGTAACCAATACACATCTTCCAATAATAATTTTAAATTCAATGGCCTCAACTCCTTAGTCAAAAGACACAGGCTATTTCAATGGACAAAATCCATCTTTTTGTTGTCTTCAAGAAAGTCATTTCACCTTCAAGGATAGGCACTACCTTAAGGTGAAAACATGGAAAAGAATATTCCAAGCAAATGACAGTAAGAAACAAGCAGGGGTTGCAGTTGCAATACCTGAAAAAAAATAGAGTTAAAACTAAAACTAATCAGAAGAGATAAAGAGAGCCACTTCATTCTGATCAAAGGAACAATTGACCAAGAAGATATTACAATCACAAACACATATGCACCAAACTCTGATGCACCCAATTTCATAAAAACAGTACTGCAAGACTTTAAGACACAGATTAATTTCAACTCACCAGTAGTAGGAGACTTTAATATCCCACTATCTCCAAGGGGCATCATGAATGAGATGATATTATACATCAAATGGACCTAACAGACATCTACTGAATATTCCACCTAGGCACCAAACAATATACTTTTTATTTAGCAGCCCATGGAAGTTTCTCTAAAATTGACCACATATAGGGGCACAAAACAAACCTCAACAAATATAAAAAAATAAAAATAATTCCATGCATTCTATCAGACCACAAAGAAATAAAGCTTAAAATCAACAGCAAAAGAAGCCCTATTAACTACATAAACACATGGAGATTAAATAACACACTCCTGAATGATGAATTGGTCAAAGAAGGAATTAAGAAAGAAAAGCATTTCTAGAACTAAATGAAAAGGATAATACAGTGCAACAAAACCTCAGGGGGCATTTTAAAATCAGTCCTAAGAGGGAAGTTTATAGCTCTAACTTCCTACACTAAAAATCAGGAAGAACACAAATAAATGACTTAACATTGGAACTCAAGACAAGAATAAAAGACAAGAATAAAATCCAAACCCAAGAGACATGAAAAAAAAATAACAAAACTCAGGGGAGAAAAAAATGAAATAGAAACAAAGAAAAATAATACAAAGAATTAGTGAATCTAATAGCTGGTTCTTTGAAATGATAAACAAGATAGACAGATCCTTAGCCCAGTTAATTAAAAGAGAGAAAGAGCAAATAAAAATTAAGAAAATTAGAGATGAAAGGGGAAACATCACAACAAACACCAAAAAGATCTAAAACATTATAAAGGAATACTTTAAAAAAACCTATATTTTATTAAATTTGAAAATCTGAAAGAAATGGATGAATATCTAAGTTCACAGGAACCACCAAAGCTAAACCATGAAGAGATCAACAGCTTAAACAGACCCATAAGAAATAAGGAAATTAAAACAGTTTTACAAAACTTCCTGACTAAAAAATCCCAGGCCCAGATGGATTCACAGCACAATTCTATCAGACATTTAAAGATCTGTAGCCAGTACTACTTAAATTGTTCAAAAAGATAGAAACAGAGAAAGAGCTCCCAAATTCCTTCTATGGTGCTAACATCACTCTAATACCAAAGCAAGGTAAAAGACATGAAGAAGAAGAAGAAGAAGAAGAAGAAGAAGAAGAAGAAGAAGAAGAGGAAGAAGAGCAGGAGGAGGAGGGGGAGGAGGAGGAGGAGGAGAAGGAGGAGAAGACTGTAGACTCATATACTCAAAGACAAAAATCATCTTGTCTTCTTAATACAGGCACAAAAGCCCTTTGACAAAATCCAACATGCATTTATGTTAAAGGTCCTAGAGGGCACTGGCTTGGAGGGAACATACCTCAACATAATTAAAGCTATATACAACAAAACCAAGACAAAATCATTCTAAATGGAGAAAAACTGGAGGCATGCCCATTAAAATCAGAACCAAACAAGGATGCCCACTATCTCCACTCCTTTTCAATGTGCTTGAAACTGTTGCTAGAGCAATAAGACAAGAGAAGGAAATTAAAGGAATATTAATTGGAAAAGAAGAGGTCAAGTTATCTCCATTTGTAGCTGATATGATACTATATATATGAGATTCCAAAAACTGCACCAGAAAACTCTTAGAAATGATTAACACTTTCAGCAAAGTAGTAGGTTATAAAATCAATCTACAAAATCAGTAGCCTTTCTATACACCAATAACAAGCAATCAGAAAAAGCATTCAAGGAAACCCTCCTATTCACAACTGCCTCATTTAAGAATTGCCTATTTAGGAATAAACCTAAACAAAGATATTAAAGGTATGTACAATGAAAAATTCAAATCTTTGAAGAAAGATTGAAGAAGACAGTAAGAGATACAAGGATCTCCCATGCTCATGGATTGGAAGAATTCATATTATAAAAAAAATGCCCATTCTACCAAAAGCAATCTATAGATTTAATACAATGCCCATCAAAATCCCCATGACATTCTTCATAGAATTAGAATAAACCATCCTAAAACTCATATGGACTCACAAAAGACCCCAGATAGCCAAAGCAATTCTGAGCACAAAGCAATGCTAGAGGAATTACCATACCAGACCTCAAACTATATTATAGAGATAGTCATAAAACCAGCATGCTACTGGCACAAAACAGACACATAGATCAATGGAACATAATTGAAGACCCAAATATGAGTATATGTAATTTCAGCCACCAGATATTTGACAAAGGTGATGAGAACACACACTGGAGGAAAGATGACATCTTCAACATATAATGCTGGCAAAACTGGATCTTCACTTGGAGAATAATGAAACTAGACCCTTATCTTTCACCCTGCACAAAAGTGAACTCCAAATGGGTCAAAGACCTCAATGTGAAACCCAAAAATCTGAGACTGTTAGAAGAAAACATATATAGTACCCAGAAGATATAGGTGTAGGTAAGGACTTTCTAAACCAGACATCAGTTGCTCAGGAGTTAAGGTCAACAGTAAACAAGAGAGACCTCATTAAACTCAAAAGCTTCTGTACAGCCAAAGGAACAACCAAGTGAAGAAAAAAACCCACAGAGTAGATAAAATATTCACCATAGACAGATCTGACAGAGATTTAATGTTCAGAATATATAAAGATCTCAAGGGGGCTGGAGAGATGGCCTAGTGGTTAAGAGCGCTGACTGCTCTTGCAGAGGACCCAGGTTCGATCCCCAGCACCCATATGGCAGCTGAGAACCATCTTTAACTCCAGTTCCAGGGGAATCCAACACCCTCTTCTCACCTCTGTGGCATTGCACGACACGGGTGCACAAACCCACATGCAGACAGTACATTCATACACATAAAAAATAAATTAAAAAATAAAGAACCAAAAAAACAAAGAATCTAAAAACAAATGACTCACTTAAAAGATGTGCTATGATCTTGAACAGAGTTCTCAAAAGAAGTAAAGATATCTAAAAATTGCTCAACATCCTTATTAATTAGAGAAATGTAAATTAAAACCACTTCGTGGTTTCATCATACCCAAGTCAGACTGACTAAAATCAAGAGAACAAGTGATACCAAATGTTGGAGAAGGTGTGTGGAAAGGGGAACACTCATTCACTGCTGTTGGGATTGCAAACTCATGCAACTCCTATGGAAAGCAGTGTGGAAAACACTTTAAAAACAAAAACTGAACTGATTACACGTCATATGTCCAAGGGATTCATCTTACTGCAGCAATGCAGAGACACTGTACATCCACATTTGTTGCTGTTCTTTTTTTTTTTTTTAATTTTTTAATTTATTTTTCTTTGTGTATGAGTGTACTGTCTGCATGTAGGTCTGTGCACCGTGTCGTGCAATGCCGCGGAGGTCAGAAGAGGGCGTCGGATTCCCCTGGAACTGGAGTTCTCCTGGAATTGGAGCTTCAGACGGTTCTCAGCTTCCATGTGGGTGCTGGGGATCGAACCCGGGTCCTCTGTAAGAGTGGTCGGCGCTCTCAACCGCCGGGCCATCTCTCCAGCCCCTGTTGCTGTTCTTTTACAATAGCTGAGAAATGGAAGCAACCTAAACATCTCTCCACTGAAGATAGGTAATAAAAATGATTACTCAGAAGTAAAGAAAAACAAAACTATGAAATTTGCTGGTAAATGGATGGAACTAGAAATTCTTATACTAAGTGGAGTAATACAGACTCAGAGAAACAATGTATGTTCTCTCTCATTTGTAGATCTTAGCACCAAATCCTTTTATGTGACTATATATCCTGATGTAACTGCAGGAGCCAGGAAAATAGAAAGGAATCGGGGAGGAAAAGGGAAAGAAAGAGCCTGAGAGAGATAAATAGTATGAGACAGGTATGACCAAGGGGGAATGGGTAAATTGGGTATTTAACTGGGAGGGCAAAAGCAGGCTCATTCAAGGAACCAAGATGGAGGGATGATAGGAGACAGGTATTATCAAGGAGAAATAGACAAATGTAGTTTCTTACTATATGGTAAATATGGATCCTTATATTTACAAAGTATACTTATCAAAGAAGCTTCTTTTGGTACAGATGGAGACTATTACAGAGTCCCACAACTGGTTACACATAGTGAATTAATGAGATGCTCAACTCTAAGTGATACATCTACAATGAACCTAAGGCTATATATACCTAAGGCTCACAGAACATAGTGGAACAAAGGGTAGAGAGATCACCAATGCATCTCTCTCTCTTTCTCTTTTTTTTTTTTTTTTTTTTTTTTTTTTTTTGGTATTTTTGAGACAGGGTCTTCCTTTAGTCCCAGCTGGCCTGGAACTCACTCTGTAGACCAGACTGGCCTTGAACTCACAGAGATCCGCCTGCCTCTGCCTCCCAAGTGCTAGGATTAAAGGCACGTGCCACCATGCCCGGCACATCTCTTAACTCTCATCAATGAAGTTCCCTCATGCAGCAGAGGACAATGAGCACAAAAGGCCACAAATGACCAAAGCACAGAGAATAAGTCTGCAGAGTGTGGGTCCCTGGACAGGAGTCCCATATTGGATTTCACCTACCAAGGTTCAGGGAACATTGCAGAAGAGGGGAGGGAAGACCATATGGAAATAGAGTCTTACAGGCTCCTAGGACCTTGCTCGTATCAACCTACAGCAATGGTGTCAGCATGCTCAAGACCCGTGCAAACTCAGGCAGACAAAAGCCCAGCATAGACCTGGGGAAATGGTCAGCAGACCCCAACCTTAGCCAAAGATTCCTGGAAGCTGATTACTGTTAGGTAAGGGAGAGTTGATCTTTAAGAGAGTAACTCCAGATAGCCTGACTAGACCTCAGCAGATGAACTTGCAGTGAGGGACGTCTGGCTGGACTAACCTGACTTCATAGGCCTTAACACAAATGACATAATGCAGAACATCTGGTAAGGAGGTATGGGAGGGTGAGGATGGGGGATATAAAGATGATTAAGATGTTTTGTATGAAATTCACAAAAAGTCACTAAAAAATTCCAAAACCTAAAATTTCCTTAAATAGCCAATGACAAACACATATTTGAAATAATGCAGCAAATATATAAAAAATGCAAGATTCAAAGGAATCAAAGCTCCTACAGGGCTATCGAAGCACTGTTCAACCCTACCTAACTTGTACCCTTGGATTTCAGCAATGACTTTTCTTCTGACTCATCCTGACTTCTTATTTTGACATTCCTGGACTATCTTACTGGAGTAAGTCATGGTTGGAGACTCTCTTAGTTTTACCCATCTGCAACAACTTGCCGTGGTCACAGCCACACGCACTTCTCCTGCCTGGCTCTTAAGACTAAATATAGAGCCTGCTCTACCTTCCCCTGGCTCACCTGCTGTTTCTTTTACTCATTTTCTAATAAACAGCATAACGAGAAAGAGAGCAATTAGCCTTGTTAGCAGTCACCGTCATCGCACAAACCTCTGCGACTATATTTTTCATAAAGGAGTAAGCTTTTATCCATTCAGAGAAAGAACGGGAGCCGCTTCTCTCCCTAAACAGCTTTTCCTCACCAGGAAGCTCTCGAGTTTGCATAAAATGATTTCTCTAGCAGTTGGCTCTACAAAGCTGTTGAAGAGACAAAGTACTTCCAGTTAAAGGAACCGTACACTTTCTTTTTAAAATATGTTTTCATTAATCCTTTGAGAATTGCAAAGTATTTTGATCATAATCACCCCTACTCTTCCCAGATCCACCCCAACCTCTCTACCTGCCCCCCCCGCCACTTTGTGTCCTATTTATTTATTTATTTATTTATTTATTTATTTATTTTTGGTCTTTTCGAGACAGGGTCTCTATTTTTTTTTTTTTTTATAATCCATCCAGTCCATTTGTGCTGCCCATATATTCCATTGGCCTGTGGTAGCTCTACTACGGGAGGGGTCACACCCTTAAAAAAACTTGACTTTCCCTCTCCCAGAAGCCGTCAACTGTGCATTGCTCCTCAGTTACCGGTGGGGCTGGGAACCTTTCCACTAGGATTCTCACCGGCTTGATTTTGTGCATGTCTTCATGAACATTTTTGGGCAAGACAAACTTTAAAAGAATGCAAATTGAAACTTCAGGAACACTCAACAACGGAGATGCTCATCGATCCCAACCTACCGAAGTCTCCATGAAGAAAATCGGATGGTCACGTGTCGTGAGTGCGTCACAGCATTTCCTTTGGCTTCTAATGCTATTTTCTCACCCTGCTATTTTCTCCAAAACTGCATTAATACCAAAGGACACCACCAAAATGTCTGGCCAAGCAACCGAGTCAATCACTTGTGGATCCAGGCTTGAGAAACTAATTTGTCACCATGTAACCAGGATCATCGCTGGAACAGAAGGGTCATGTTGAGAGCCTTCTCCCTCTCACCCTCTACCGTCAACATTCCCCTCTTGGAGTCTGAGGGCACACAGGACAAGTCAGAGGAAGGCTCCATTTGAAGATTTCACAGACACTTGTACTAACATCCCTGTTGTGTAGATGAAGAAGCTGAGGCCTGGAAAGTTTATAATGTGTCCAAGGTGAAATAATTAAAACTGTAACGTACTTGGGTTGAAAAGCTTATTCTCTTCCCAGTTAGCAGTTTCATAGCTCCTGGTTGATGTTACTCTGGAAGATCTGGCCAGAAGTAAGTGGAGGGCAGGAGAGGTGGTCCAACCAGAAATATAGGAATTACTTCTAGGCTACTCAGCTTTCAATCACCAAAGCAAAATACTGGAAGCAATTATGAAAAGACTTGAGCTATGATTCTGGAGGTTTGTAAGAACAGTTGGGCCTCAGACAAGGGTGGTGTATGATAGTGGAATGAATGGCAGAATAAAGCTGCTCATTTTATCAGCCATGAAGCAAATAGAGGAGGGAGACACTGGGGTTTCAGAAGCCCCTCTGAGGGGGTACCCCCATGACCTAAGGAGCTCCCTAGATGGTGCCTCCTAAAGATTTGCCAGTTCCTCCATAGAATCATCCAGGGACACAATCTTTAATCATGGTCCTTTGGGGGGCATTGAACTTCCAACTTACAGTCTCCTCAGTTTCCCACAAACCCCAGGTCCGAAGTTTTACCCAGGCCTCTTCATTTCACTCATCCTTGGAAAGGTGGTAGGAAGTGTTATTTTGTGAGGGTCTGTTTAGTTGTGGTTTCGGTTTTTTGCAGGGACCTTATGTACAGCTATTTGCCCTTCCTCCCACAGGACCTGATCTTGAGTTCTCGTTTTCAGAACCAGCAGTTCAAAGGAACATTTATAAAACAAGTTAGTGATGGGACCTGTATGATAATCTCTCCACCATAAATTCTACCAGCCTAGTCTTTCCTCTGGCCTTGTGGGTTGTCACAGACAAGTAAGTGCCCCGCCCATTGCCCATCATGCTGAGTCTCCTCAATTGAGTTATCTTGGGTGCAGTCTTTAGCCAGATCTCTTCCCTTTTTCCAAACACATATTCATCACTTTTCTCAGAAGATAATCCATTCTGGAAAGGCAGCTGCTTTCTAAATAAATCACCCTTCCTCAGCAGCTGAATCCAGCAGGCTGTTTTCTCACTTCGGTGAATTTGTTCTGACAACAGTGCACCCCAGTCGCCTGCTCTTCTCCTTTCATGATTTGGTTTTATTATTAATCTATTCATTATGTTTATTGACTCTGTCCATTATTTGAGAGTCTCAATGCATATTTACAAGTGCAATAAAAGAGCCAGGCTCAGCCGCTGTAGCATCCAATCTAACAGGCAGGCAAGTATGAGAACGATCCTCTTCCCTTCTGCTCCTGACTAATGCTGTGTGGAGTGGTTGGCTTGATTGGTCTCACTGGCTAGGAAGTACAGCACACCCCAGTCTAACCAAATAATGTCATCAAGCAACAGATTCGCTGTAGCTTCTCTCTACCTAAATTCAAATTCAAGAGTGAATTGCTTTTCTAAAAAATTATTGAGATGTAACTCAGATACTATGAATTCACCATTTTAAAGCATGCAACCCAAAAGTTGTGTAGCCAAGGCCCTATATAGTTCCAGAAGATTTTTTCATCACCCTAAAAGAAACACATACCTATTTGTACTCTAGCCCCTAGCAAAATAGTGGCCACTTATCTTGTTTTATTTTCTTTTTCCTTTTAATTTTTTTTTTTTTTTGTTAGACAGAGTATAACTATTTAGCCCAGGCTGCTTTGGGCTACAATCCTCCCACTTTGTCCTGGACTCAAGAGCTAGGTTTTCAGGAAGTAGCAGTATCCCAGCTTGTCTCCTTTCTTTCTGTCTTGTTTTGATTGATGCATAACATCTGTAAATATTTGTTAGCTTTCTGTCATAACAAATACATGAGAGAATCAACTTTCAAAGAGAAAAGAATTATTTGGGCTCCCAGCATTAGAGATTCCTGCCTGCAGTCAGTTGGCTCTGCTGCTTTGGATCTGAGTTAGCACATCATGGTGGAAACATATGGAGGAACAGAGCTGCTCATCTCGTGACTAGGACATGGAAGAAGAAAGAAGGAGGAGCTGGGTCCTACCAGCCCCAGTGACGTAAAGGCATCCCAGGAGGCCTTACCTCTTAATGCTTCTCTCAACCTCTAGTGTTGATGTGCTGGACACTAAGCTTTTAATATATCAGCCTTTTCTGGATGTTTCAGATTCCAACTGTTGCCATGGTAATGAAATGCAATGAGATATTGTGATTCTGGTTTCTATTGTTCATTCCTTCTATGGGATATGTATCCCAAGGAAACAAAGTCAGCTCATGGAGAGACATCTGCAGTCCCATGCTAATGTAGTGCTGCTTTTAGTGCAACTTCATTTATTTTATTTTATTTTTTTATGTATATGAGTACACTGTCTGCATGCAGGTTGGTGCACCCGTGTCGTGCAATGCCTCGGAGGTCAGAAGAGGACGTCGGATTCCCCTGGAACTGGAGTTAAAGAGGGTTCTTAGCCGCCATGTGGGTGCTGGGAATCGAACCCAGGTCCTCTGCAAGAGCAGTCAATGCTCTTAACTGCTGAGCCATCTCTCCATCCACAACTTCATCTATTTAATGTACAACTTTCCTCACATTGGTGCTCTCTAACTTTAGTCTTTAAAAAAAGCTTCAATAGGGCTGGAGAGATGGCCTAGCGGTTAAGAGCACCGACTGCTCTTACAGAGGACCCGGGTTCGATCCCCAGCACCCACATGGCGGCCGAGAGCCGTCTGAAACTCCAATTCCAGGAGAACTCCAGTTCCAGGGGAATCAGAGACCCTCTTCTGACCTCCGCGGCGTTGCACGACACGGGTGCACAGACTTGCATGCAGGCAGTACATTCATACACATACAGAACTAAATAAAATTAATTAAAAAAATAAAAAAAAAGCTTCAATAAAAATTTCCTTTCCATTTTTCTACATTTTTCTAGAAATAAACTTGACAATGTCTGTTCTCATAGAATAGCCTATTGCATTCCAAGAAAAGAAAGAAAAGAAATAAGAAAAAAAATAAAAGCATGGAATGTGTTTATTGCAGAACTGTTCCCAGTAGCCAGGCTATAGAATAAAATTAACTATCTAAAAATGAATTCAAGAATGAAGAAAAATTTTACATGTTCATCAAAGTATGAAATGTCATCACTGCTTTCTGTCTCTGAATTTTCTTATTCTGGACATCTTAGATAAGTGGACTAATACAACACGGCCTCTTATGTCTGGTTTCTTTTACTGACTGTAATGGTTTAAAGGTCCCTCCATATTTTGGCACATATCAACACTTCAACCATTTTATGGGCCAGTAATATGCCTTGGAAAGATATAAGTTTGGATTTTTTTCTGCTAGGAATATTAATGTGCATGTTTTTGTATGAACACTTCATTTTTCTTGGGTATAGTCTTAGGAGTAGATTTTTCTGGGTCACAAATCTATAGTTAACATTTCAAGGAACTTCCAAACTGCTCTTCAAAGTTCTGCACCATTTTACATTCCTGGCACTCATGCATAAGGGTCCCAGTGTTTCCACATCGTCACCAGCACTTGTTAGCATTCCTTTTGATTTTTGCCATCCTAGTAGATGTGTGAGGATTTCTTACCATGCTCATGACTTACTTTTTCCCGTGGCTATCAATATTGAGCATCATTCGCATGTGTGTTTTGGCCATTAGTGTATCTGCTACCCAGAAATATCTATTTAATCTTTTTCCAACTTTTTAAAGTTGACTCATTTTCTTTTGACCAAATTTTAAAAAATTATATAGATTATTTTTTTGCAACTACATATTTTGACAGAATATTGACAAATGCATTTTCTCCCTCCCCTGTTATTCTCTCTTGTCTCTACCCTCCTCCTGGATATATTATATTATATTTATCACTATTATACATATCATGTATATCATATATGTGATATATAAATCTTGCAATTAGCTGTTTGATTTGGAAATATCTTCACAGTTCTATGAGTTGAATGTTCACACATCCGATGGCTTCCTTTGGAACAAAAAACTACTTCTTAAGGAAGTCTAACTTACACATTTTTAAATTGCTTCTTCTTTGCTTAGTGCCACAGTTGTCTATCTGTTCATACATTTTAAGTTAATTTTTGCATGTGGTGTAAGGTACCATGTTAAAGTTCATTGTCTGGGTGTGTGGCTATGCAGTTGATTTTGAAACATTTGTTGAAAAGTCCGTTCTTTCCCATTTTCGGTTGAATAATTTTGGCACTATTATTGAAAATTAATTGGCAACAAGTGCACAGATTTATTTTTAGGTTCTCAGTTCTATCCAATTGATCTAAATATCTTTCTTATGGTAGCTTTATAGTGTTTGTTTTCAACAGAGTTTTACTATGTTGCCCAAGCTGGGCTGGACTACAGATTGACTTTGAACTTGTGAGCCTCCTGCTTCCGGCCCCCAAGTGCAGGGTCTGATAGTGTGTATCCTCATGCCTAGCTGAATTAAGTTTTAAAATAGGGAACTGTGAACCATTGAATTTGTTCTTTGTCAGGATTGTTTACAGTCCCCTGAATTTCTATATAAATTGTCGTATCAGTTTGTCTATTTTGGAAAAAAAGGAAGCATCCAGGCTTTTGGTAGAGATTGTGTGGGGCCTGCAGATCAAGTTGGGCAATATTTCCATCTTAACAATATGAATCTTCTAACCCCTGAATACAAGATTTCTTTCATTTATCTTTAAATTCTTTCAGTAACATTCAAGAGCATGAAGAGGAACCTGATAATTATTCTTCACTAAAAGAAGCAAGGCTAATGCTTTTGGTGGTACAGAGATACAGAAACAAAATAAGTAACTTCTCTCTCTGTCTTCTCAAAGTTTTATTTCCTATTGGTCCCATTGTAAATAATCAGAAACACATTTTTCAGTGCTTGAAGGAAATCTAATTGCTGACACACACTTTGAAGAATGAACACAGTTCTAGCAGCAGCCCCAGCTCTGAGTTGCCACCACAAGAGACATAGCACCTGTGTCTGTATTAATGGTACTTCACAACAGGAACAGCAACCATTTAGATGTCAGCATAGTCTAGTGGCAACATTTTCTTTTACACTGATAAGCACTAGGGGTTTGATAGATTTTCTCACTCTCTCCTAAATAGAATCTGCTCAATACTCTCCTTTATCTATAGAATTCTATTAGTGTAAAACATACACATGTACAGAGGGGATGGTTGTGTTAAGCTTTGCTAGGAAAAAATTAGATGTTTACAAAATAAGCTAATTTCAAAGAGTAAATTTCTAACCTCTTAGCATTTTTTTCCCAGACTGGCTTTTTAGTGAGTGTGATGTACATTATATTGGTGAATTGTCACGTGTTGTTTGAGCTCACTGAGAAGTTGGAAGAGGGGGGGTGTCTCTTCTTCCCCCATTTCAGACCCAAGCATGTTTATGTCAAGTGTTCTCCAAGGACTCCCATCTAGAGACTGGCTGGGTCCCTTAACCATGACAGGAACAGCAAAAGAACACAAGAGTAAAAACGCTGCCCTCGAGAACAACTAGAAAGCAAGCTATTTCCAACAGATGTTCCCATGGTTTATGCTACGATACGAAAGTGCTACAGTGGGAAAGAGGAGCTGCAAGTTCAGCCACGGGAGGCCAGCCGCTGGAAGGAAGTCGAGTTGAAAATTCCCACTGGCCTTCTCAACTTCCCTAGGCGGTTTCTGTTGGATGTTGTGAGCATCCAATTTGATGATGTTATATCTATCTGTAGCTATTTGTTCTTTTTCCTGGAATCCTCTCTTGAACTCCAGCTGATTGTCTTAAAGGTGTTTCCCTAATCAATTTCTGATGGTTTGAATAGATGATGTTTTGCTATCTTTCTTTCTTTCTTTCTTTCTTTCTTTCTTTCTTTCTTTCTTTCTTTCTTTCTTTCTTTCTCTCTCTCTCTCTCTCTATCTATCTCTCTCTCTATCATCTATCTGTCATCCATCTATTATATGCTACTTATTCCTTTGGGTTATTGTATACTTAATAAACTCAGTCATTTGAAACTCAAAATATGGCTACCATAGATCATTCTCCAGCCCATATAGCACAGTGAGGAATACTAAATTCAGGCATAAATAAAGGAAGAATATTGAAAATTTCAAGTCAAGTGAAACTTATGGGTACATTGTTTTTACATACTTCATCAAATGCTTGAAGGTGAACAGATGAAGAGAATCAGAGAAGACAGCTCAGCTCAGGAAAACTCTATAAAAGAAAAATCTATGGTTTTGTCTCCTAACAAGAAGAGATGCAATTTCATTTTGGAGAGATCTGAAAGCAGAGGAACAAGTATTGTATTTTCTGTTTGGCCACAATACTGGCAAACACCAATACAAGTTTTATGGGACATTGTGATGAGGAATAACAAAAGTTAATTCCAGATCCATTTAAATTGACAACCAAGATTAATCATCCCAGGACCCTAGCCAGTCCTTTGTAAGTGAAAGAGTCTGTTTATGCATTCACTCACCAAATATTGAGCATATTCAGATGAGAATAGCTTTTGAACTGGGCCTTTGATAGTTAAGGAGGTGTAGACAGTAGGGAGGAGAGGATGTGAGAGGTGTAAAAAAGAAGGAAAGAACATCATTAGAGACCGACGTGGAATTCCATGTGGCCAGGAGAAGGGTAAACGGGGGAGGTTAGCTGGAGTATGGGTTCCAGTCAGACTGGAAAGGGCTTTGTGCACCAAAAGGGAGGAACAGTGATCAAGATGGGGCCCTTCAGAGACAGCTAATGTTCTATTTGTAACCCAGGTTGAGGTTCTACAAGTGGCCTTATGGTATATTATTAAGCTATAGTTTTTGGACTGTGGGTATTTGTATATTATAGATACAATATTTTGAAGAAGAAAAAATAAGAACCCCATTAATTTCCCAACATATGATAGTCTAGTGCATTTGGAAATGAAGCCCTGAACAGTCTGGTCCTCAGTAAAAGACAATCTCTGTCTCCCTGCACCCCCTTCCCCAGTTCCCAGCAGCCTCTCTCAGATACAGAAAACTTTAGGTTTTTATCAATGTTCCTCTTCTCTTCTACCAGCATTAGGGGCTGCCTTCATCTTTTCTGCCCATGGGAAAATTCTTAAAGTCACTGCTTGCAAATAATCTGACAGTGTAGTTTAGTATACACCAGGGAAGGGAAAAAGAGTGGCCCTTCCTGTTTCAAACTGTGGTCCAGGCAGCTTCAAACTTAACATCTGTGTAGAGGCTTCATCTCAACACACTTGACATCTTGCTGCAAGAGAATGCTACCAATGGGCAAATGGTGGTGTACCCCCGTTTCCATCTGCACTTCTTTCCAAAGCAACCTCCAGAGATACTTGGACGCAATTCTTTGAAAACCTATCCAGGGGCTGGAGGGATGGCCTAGCGGTTAAGAGCACTGACTGCTCTTGCAGAGGACCCGGGTTCGATCCCCAGCACCCACACGGAGGCTGAGAACCATCTTTAACTCCAGTTCCAGGGGAATCCAACACCCTCTTCTGACCTCCGTGGCATTGCACAACACGGGTGCACAGACCTACATGCAGCCACTACATTCATACACATAAAAAAAATAAGTAAATAAAAAAAGAAAACCTATCCAGTGTAAACTGTCTAGACCTCCAGCCACCTGATAGTTTTGGCATGAGACTCATCTTAACCTTAGTACATATAATGCCACTGAGCATCCCCAGGCAGAAGGGCCAAAGAGCACTAAGTCTCATTATGTTAGTTTTGCCATAAAATTGTTATTGAGGAGGAGATGGAAATAACGAGATGCTTTATGAGAGCTCTGGGTGCCTGAGCTCTTTCATGGCTCCTAACGGGAGTATGATCACAAAATTATTACAGGGAATTTTTTTTCTTCAACCAATAAAAATGGCACATTTTTTTCTGAGTCTGAACTAGAAAACAACTTTTGCATGTCCCTGCTGTCATTTACCTGCACATGGCGCAAGCACTTATTTTTGGTTCTTAATGAATGCACGGAGCTTCTAATTATTTAGGGATGTGATTAAATGAGTTTCCCAGTGACTTGGTGTCGCAGGAGAAATCTTTTAATTTGCACACTCCTTCGGCTGATGCATCTTGCAAACAGTGACTGTTTAACAATCCCCATTGCCACTCATTTGCTACTGCTTCTCCAACCCATTGACTTTGAAAGTTTTAATAGTGCCCAATGAAACTTTTAATTGCCACTGATTAGCGTTTAGGCTTCCTGCGGCAGGTTGTTAGGAGACACAGTCTGCCTGCAAAGGTCCTGGACGATCATTTGAAGAACAGAGTCTCCGCTTCTTATCTTTCTTCTGTTCCCTCTTTCCACAAAGAGCTCACTAGTTTTGAAGACTTTTCCAACTTCTTTTTGACTTTTATGTTATCTCAGATGCCTGTCAGAAATCCACAAAGCAGAGCAGAAATGTAAACAGCATCATAATTTCATTCTAAATTCTGACAATATAATTCATAGTTCAAAACTTTAAACTCTTAAAAAAAAGCAGGGGCTGGGGAGAAGGTTCCGGGATTAAGAGCACTTGTTGCTCTTGCAATGGACTGGAATTAAATTCTCTGCACCCACATCAGGCGGTTCACACCTGCCGGTAACTCTAGCTCCAGGGGATCCAATAGCCTTCGTGGTACCTGAACTCAATGTGCACATCCCAACACAGACACATAACTAAAAACAAAACCAACCTTTAGGAAAACTTTACCTCTTGCTTCTTTATGCCCAGTGAATTTTTCTGGTCTGGAGGTTTCCTGTTGTTCTCCCCCCCCCTTTTTTTAAAAGACTCATTCTTATATTTCCCTTCCTCTGAGTTATAAGGAGAAACAGATTTCTCATCCAGTCTCAATGAGCTTCAGGTCTCTTGCCAAAAGACAAGTTACAATACTGGCTTGTGTTACAGTTTCAGTTGTCAATTTGACATACCTGGAAAGACAGAACCTCAACTGAATAATATCCTCCGGTACACTGGCTTGTGGGCGTGTCCGAGGGGCCATTTTCTTAGCTGCTAATTGACGTAGGAGGGCACAGCCCACTGTGGGTAATTCCATCCATGGGCAGTGGGCCTGGGCTGTATCAGAAAGGTAGCTGAGCCAGCCATGGGGAGCAAGGCAGCCTTCCTCTGTTTTCTGTGCTTCGAGCTGAGCTCCTGCCTTGAGTTCCTGCTTTGGCTCCCTGGATGATGGACTAAACCTGTAAGGTAAACGCTGTCCTTCTCAGGTTGTTTTGGTCAGTGTTTTATCACAGCCACACAAACCAAAACTAGGACAGCTTAGGCCAAACTTCATTGTCACGGCACCTCAGCGTAGCTGTCTATCTTTCACATTCTTCCATGTGTTTCTGTTAAGGGAAAAGTGTCATGTTTTTATTTAAATTAAGATCTGAAGTCATTTTTTTTTTCTAATTTGTCTGATGGATTGATGAGGACTGGCTTTGCAGGTTAGGTTGCACAATGGATGTTTACTGAGTTGAAGCTTTAAGATTCTGGTAAAGGCATGTGATAAAATAAAACCAGGTTTTCACTTTTAAAAAGATTATTGCATTGGAACAACAGATTTAAAAGAATAGTAATTTGACTTTCTGAACCTTTTCCTAGACTACAGAGTAAAGCAAGGACCTCCAAAACTTGAGAAAATGCTAATACACCGCTCTCTTTCACCAGCAAATCTTCCTCATACAACAGAGTGCAATACACAGAAGTTTTAGAGAATAAGAGACTGCAGAGTTCGTGTCCCTGGATAGGACTCCATGTTAAACCTCACCTACCCACGGCCCAAGGACCATTGTGGAAGAGGGATGGAAAGATCGTAAGAGCCAGGGCTGGTTCATGAACACAAGAAAACAGAGGCTTTCAGGCCTCTGGGAAGTTGCTCATGTGACTTGCAGCAATGGTGACTGTGCCCACAAGGTCGATGCTGACTCCGTCAAACAAAACCCAGCATAAAACCGGGAAAGTGGACAGCAGGCTCCAACTTTAGCTGAGGAACTATTGGCAACTGATTACTGTGAGTTGAGAGAAAGAGTAGATCTTCTTTAAGGGAGTGACTCTAGTGGATGAACTTGAGCCAAGGGACATCTGGGTACAAATGCTTGCCCACTTGGGACTTAATGCACATGACAGAGTGCATGAAATCCAGTGGTGGGGCCAGGGGTTATGGGGGGCAAGGATGGGGGAGGGAGTCTAGATTTGATTAAGACCTATTATATAAAATGCACAAAAACTCAATAAAATATTCATTAAAATAATAATAAATGGTTTAAAAAAGATACTTTCCAGTAAATGAGAAAGTGAATAACTAATTAAAAGACAACAAATCAAGTTTGTAGACTGGTGGTCTCAACTGTGCTAAATGTAGGAACTAGCTGATATACTTTAGTACTACTGACTATACACTATTACGTGATTTGGGCATATGGCTCAGAAGGGGTTGAAAGAACAAAGTGACAGTCATACAACCAAAATCATCCCATTTCCTGCTGCTCATTCACCTGAGCTCAGCCCCTTAGTGCTAAAAGTTATGAAAATACGCAGTTGAAGTAGAACTGATGTTAAACTCTGTATTATCTTAACAGTAAGTGATCTCGGATACATGAACCAAACATTCTTAAAAGTCAATTTTCACTGTGTGACATCAATGTTATCTGAAAACAACTGTGCTATTATATTGTAGAATCCCTTAAAAAATAAAGGAAAAAAAAGAAAAAAAAGTCAATTTTCTGTGAAATTTTACATCTTCGTATTAAACAATATTTTTTTAAATCTGAAATTGTCTGATTAATTGTGTGCTATATTGTTAGTATAATAACTTAATCCAGAAATAATTTTTATTTATTTATTTATTTCACAGAAAAATCTTTATTCATCCAAGAAACCAAGAGGTAAAATATTTCCTTTGGAAACTTTTCTTATTTTTCTTTCTAACTGGTTTATAGCTAAGATGGCACTTCTATTATAAAAACAAACCTGAAACTATGGCATCATGATTTTTTTTTCGGTCTTTTTGAGACAGGGTCCCCCTGTAGCCCCAGCTGTCCTGGAACTCACTATGTAGACCAGGCTGGCCTTGAACTCACAGAGATTCCCCCTAATTCTACCTCCCAAGTGTTAGGATTAAACGCATGTGCCACCACACCCGGCATATCACAAATATCTTATAGGCCAGTTGTCAACTGGTTTCTGTGGAGAATTGGTGCTGGGACCACTACAGATGCCAAACCTGACATGGCTGATGTGCTTCATATACACAGTATTCCCATACGACCTAAACATGCCTTCCTGCACACTTTTACATAACTTTTGCTGAGATTGTCTTCTGTTCAACACCCAGGTGTTTGTGGAAGAAAGTCTGGAGTTGCTGCCATGCATCCACCTGCACCATGGCATGAGCCCTGGCCTCTCGTCCCCAGAGGACAGGACCACCTGCCACGGTGTGCAGGGATGCCTTAGACAAGGGGAAGTAAGGGGACTCGATGTAGTGCCCGGTCTCTGGGTAGGAGATGATCTGGGGCTTTTCCTTCCCGTGGGCCCGTAAGCGTTTGGAAGCCTCATTGGCATAGAACTCGCTCTTCCAGTTGTGGTCATCCTGACCTACTAGGAACAGAAAGGAGGTGTCAGACCTCTCCAAGGGGATCAAGCTCTTCTGGTCAGGTCCTTCAAAGGGATTGTTCAAAACATCAATGATGGCCTGGAGGCCATCTTTAGTCACCTTGATTGAGTTCTGTTTGTGCCTACTGAGCAGAATGTCATCCTTATACTGTAAGGTTCCCCCAACAACTGGATATAGAGCCATTGATTATGACAGCAGCTGTAGTGCCCTACAGGAAAGAGGCCATGAAAACACAGAGTTCACCTCCTTTGGAAATACTGACCAGCCCAACTCCTGGAGCTTTTACCTGAGGGTGACTGAGCAAGGAGTTCATGGCTTCTTCAAAGGACTCCAGGTGGAGGCTTTCCAGGCCCTTGGGGAGGTCGTCGTAGTTATAGTAAGCCAGAGCCATGGCAGCCAAACCTTTCCCAGCCAGCAGACTTGCACGGTACTCCAGACGGCCACCTCCAGCACCAACAAGGTCTATGATCCCAGGAGAGGGGCCAGGTCCTTCCAGTATTGGTCCTGCGATGACTTTCTGATAAGGACAGCACCGGACCATGAACTGAAAGTTGGCAAGGCTTTTCCAGTGACCCCTGACCTCTAGGTCTGGTGGGGAGTCTGGGACCAGGGAGAAGGGCCAGGGCACTGGCCCTGGGAAGCACCACTCACCTCCAGAAATAATTTTTAAAAACAGATTTTATGGCAATGGACAATTAAAATTTCTTAATTTAATCAGAGTATAACATGTTGCATTAAGATAAAATTCTTATAAGTTTAATATGAAATTAAATAGTTTAAATTTTGAACCCTTAAGGAAGAATACTTTCATGTAGGTTTTTGTTCTGTTCTGTTTCTTGTTTTTTAGACAGGGTCTCACTGTATTGCCCGGACTATCCTGGAACTCATAATCCTGCCTCAGCCTCCCAAGCAGCTGGGACCATAAGCATATGTCACCACCCCAGTTTGTATAGTTTTTAAAACTAATGATGACAGCAATAAAGGTATCGTTCAAATTCTACTGAAAAATCTCAAAGGAGTTTGTTTTAAATGTGACTTTTTTTTTAAAAAAAATGACATTTTATATAGACATGAGAAGTATGATGACCCTAGAAATGTCATCCTTTTAAAGTTGGGAGGAAAACTCTTAGGTATTCTTTAAAAATATGGATGATGTAATCACTTCTCAGGCTTTTGACTAAGAGCAAGGATAAAAATATGGATTATATGATAGTATTTTTCAATACTAAAGGGACACAACTGAGGTTTATTAACCACTTCCTGAATGTGTCTCTGTCATGATCATCTGTATTTGAAATAAAATTATACTCAGTGAAATTTAAAATGTGATTATGATGAGATGTTAGTTTATCAGTGAGTTGAGTGAGATGGTCTCAAACTCTTGGCTTGATCTCTCATGAGTGATACGATCCAGGGATAATTCATCTCACAAGCCTCGTTTTCTACTTCAAAGAGAAGCTAGAAGCTACTGATGGGAGATCTGCTCGGCTTCCTGCCTGCCTGTCAGCTGCTGGGTAATGACAGTGCTTCCCAAGACTAACTGCGGCCCCTGCTCCCCTTTCCATCCCTTACTTCTTTCTCAAGAGCTCCACACCATCAATTATCCTTCTCTCTCTTACATTCAACCCTTGCAACTCTACTAGGTTACTTGTGTTTTTGTTGCTGATTTTTGTGAGACAGTTCTCATTGCATAGGCCAGGCTGACCTCACTCTCAATATTCTCTTATACTTGACTTTCAAGGGCTGAGATTATACGCGTTCACCATCACATCTAGCTTCCATTGGGTTTTAACATTTAGCATTTAGAAAGGTCACGTCATATTAAAATCAGGAAAACAGGGCCAGTAAGATGCCTCAGCAGGTAAAGGCGCCTGTCGCCAAACCTGGGGACTTGAATTTGATCCACAGAACCTACTTAGTGGAAGGAGAGCACTGATTGCCTTAAGTTGTCCTCTGACCTCCACACATACTGTGCATCTGCATGCGTACGCACATACACTAATAAAATAAATAAATACATAAATACATAAATAAATATTAAAAATTAAAAATCATAGGGCTGGAGGGCTGGCTTAGTAGTTAAGTGTACTGGCTTCTCTTGCAGAAGACCTGGGTTCAGTTCCCAGCACCCACAGGGCAGCTAACAAACACCCATAACTCCATTTCCAAGTGCTCTGATGCCCTCTTCTGGTCTATGCAGGCATGCATGCACATGGTACACTTAAATACATGCAGACAGAATACTTATACACATAAAATTAAATAAAAAATTAAAATCAGGAAAGCAGTCTGTGGAGAAGCAAGCTTTCTTATAATTTGCTGCAAGGAATAGAAACTGGCATTTTCTTTCTATAGAGAAAGTTAGTAAAAGGAGCCAAAGATTTTAGAAGTGAATGTGCAATTTGGTTTGTTAATTTGGATCATAGACCTGTATCCTTAGGAAGTAATGCTAGTGTATATGACTGTATGTATGCCTAGTTTGCCTGTAACTTTCTTGAGTGGCAGAAACTTAGAGGCAGCATGAAAATGAAAGCTAATGGTATAAACTAATGGTTTGGGGTTACATGCATGCATACATAACATATTTCACAGTAAGAAAATATGTTGCAGATGCATTTCCTTGTTTTTAATGTTGAAAAGTTACTTCCATATAAGCACACATAAGAAAAATTTATTGGAAGCTTATAAAAAAATATCACAAATGCTGGGTATGGCAGAGATAGGTGAATCTCTGTGAGACTGAGGCCAGCCTGGTCTACATAGTGGGTTTCAGGCCAGCTGTGTCTACAGGGAGACCCTGTCTCAAAAGGTAGAAAACCAAAAACCATATCACAAAAGATCCACAAATATTCACCATATGTGAACATGTTTCTTCATTTTAAATTGTAGCGGTTTTTAAACTTGTTGTTAAAGAATTTCTCAGTAAATTTCTTTGGTAAACTTTTCATGTCTTCTAATTATTTTGGTGAAAATTTCCAAAATTTGTCATAGTTCAGAATTAAATTGTTTTCTTTTTTTTTGTACTGTAGTAAAATACTTGAAGCTGAGTAACTTTCTTTTTTTCTTTTTATTGTTTTTTATGTGTATGAATGTACTGTCTGAATGTAGGTTTGTGCACCTGTGTCATACAATGTCACGGAGGTGAGAAGAGGGCGTCAGATTACCCTGGAACTGGAGTTAAAGATGGTTCTCGGCTTCCATGTAGGTGCTGGGGATCGAACCTGGGTCCTCTGCAAGAGCAGTCAGCGCTCTTAACCACTAGGCCATCTCTCCAGCCCAAAGCTGAGTAACTTTATAAGGAAAGGAAGTCTCTTAGATTACAGTTATGGAAGTTCAAAGCCTTGTTATCAGAGTTGAGGTTGTGCAGATATCATACAGCAAGAGATAAGAAATCCCCCCCCCCACCACCACAAAGACCGGTATTCAATCATGGGGTTCTATCTTGCTGGCCTTATTTAGTCTTACACATCTCTCAAAGAGCTCTTAAGTGCCATAATATAATTAAGCTTAACTTTTGATATCTCACAGTGGGATTACATTTCAACACATAAACCCATAGAGTACGTCCTCAAAACACATAAGAGCAGGGATTTTCCTGTGCCATCTGGATGCAATATGCATCTTGAACCCCTCTTGTGTATTTCTGCATATAAGCTATAGATTATAAATAAACAATGAAACATTATCATTGTAAAGAAGAATTAAACAAACAAAAAAACCAATGGTATAACTTGAGTTCTTCCTCCTTCAAAGTAACTTCATAGATAATTGGAAACCCTTTGAATTAACATTCACATATAATACAATGTTTATTAAAAGATAAGTGATAAATCATGCCAATTGAAGCTTAATATATTATTAAAATGCAACAATGTATAAAGATAAATAACCAATCTTTAAAAATCTCAATAGTAACTACAGTTATTATTTTGATTATTAAACACACAAAAGAAAGAGTATCTCCTGACTGTCCTTGTTTAGAATTCCTGATACATGGTAATAAAAAGCAGGCCAGTGCCCTACTGTTTCATTCCTGTTTAAAATTCTCAATAAATACATATAAATTAAACAACTTGTATTTTAAAAGTGATGTGTGTGTGTGTGTGTGTGTGTGTATGTGTGAATAGGCCAGAAGAGGGCATTGGGTCCCCTGGAGCTGGAGTTAAAGGGGATTGTAAGCTGCTCAATGTAGGTTCTGGGAGCTGAACTCTGGTCTTTTGAAGAGCAGCAAGCACTTAACTGTGGAGCCCCAACATCATGCATCAACTGAGTCTGCTACAGTTTGGATCCCAAGTGTCTCTCAAGGCCATGTGTTGAAGGTTTGGTCCCAGTCTGTGGTGCAGTTGAGAGGCTGTGGAAACTTTAAGAGGTGAGCCCTAGTGGAAGAAAGTTGCATCACTGAGGACATGCCTTTGAAGGGGCTTCTAGGACCCTGGACCAGTCCTTCCTCTCTTTGCTTCCAGAAGCTGTGAGGTGAGCAGCTTCCTGCCCCAAGCTCTCCCCCTTGACGTGTCTTCCACAGGCTCAATGGCAACAGCTCCCAGTGACCACGGACTGAAACTTCTGAATCTGTGAACTAAAATAAAGCTTTTTTTCCAAGTTGATTTATTTTAGGAATTTGTGACAGAAAACCAACCAACATAGGTTCAAAAAAGAAATTATAAGAGAAATTAGAGAATACTTTTTAAAAAATATGAAAATATGCCAAAATTTATGGGATGCAATAAAAATGATGGTAAGAAGGAAATTTCTAGATATAAGTGCATACATTAAGAGGATTAATATATGAAATGGATATTGTGACTATATGAAGGAACTAGAAAAAAACGAAACCCCAAGTTAACACAATGATGGAAATATTACTCGAAGTGACATAAAGAATCAAAGAAGTCCCTGTCTAAATCCCAACACTTTTGCAGAAATGGAGAAAATCCATGCTAAAACTCATATGGAGTTTCAGAGTCTCAATTAGCCACAAAAATAAATCTTCAGAAAGAGCCAAGTCAGAAGAAGATGTAGCTAATTGGGAGAGCACCTGCCTGGCACAAGCAAGGTCCTAGGTTCAATCCCCAGCACTGCCAAAGGGAAGGACCATGATCAAAATTCATGGCACACATGTGTAAAACTGCCAAATAATCAACAAAAATAACACTTAAAAATTAAATAATAAAATAAAAACCCAAGGACAAAGTCAGAGGACTCATCCCTACTTGTTTCAATAGTCACTACAAAGTGATCGTCACAGAGATAGGTGATCTGCAGTAATGACAGTAGAGGAACCAGAAATAACTCTACCTGTGTATGTCAAATGATTTCCAACATGAATGCCAAGACAAATCTAATGGGAGAAGGATGGCATTTTCAACAAGTTGTTGGTGATAAGAAAACTGTACACACAGGCTAGAGAGATGGCCTAGCGGTTAAGAGCGCTGACTGCTCTTGCAGAGGACCCGGGTTCGATCCCCAGCACCCACATGGTGGCTGAGAACCGTCTTTAACTCCAGTTCCAGGGGAATCCGACACCCTCTTCTGACCTCCGTCACATTGCACGACAAGGGTGCACAAACCTACATGCAGACAGTACATTCATACACATAAAAAAAAAGAAAGAAAACTGTACACATGCAAAGGAATGAAGATGGATCCCTATCCTATACCATATGCAAATAAAAACTCAAAGTGGGCTAAGGATCTAACCAGCAGGCCTACATCAAAGTAAAATTGTTAGAAGAAAGCAGAGGGAACAATATTTATGATATCAAATTTGACCAAAGATTATTAGATATGATATGACAGATAAAAATAATAGCAACAAAATACTACCAGCAACAAAAACTAATAGATAAACTGGATTTTGACCAACACAAAATCTTTCGTGCACCCAGGCACTCTCTCAAATGTGAAGACAAAAGCACAGATAGAAGAAAATAATGGCCAATCAGGAATCTGATGAGGAATTTGAAGATCATGGATGGTTGGAATGCTTACATTTTCTTCAAATTCCTATGTTAGATTCTATCATCAAAGGAGGTAGGATTGAGAGGCTGGGCCTTCAGAAGGTGCCTAGGTCAAAATGGTAGAGGCTTTTTGAATGGAATTAGGCCCAGTAGAAGTCCAAGCCAGCTCTCCTCTCCCCACCTTCTTCCACCATGTGGACGGAGCGTGAAGGCCCCTGTGATCAATAGCACTGGGTCTGCCAGTGCCTTGATCTGAGGCTTCCCAAGCTACAGATCTGTGAAAAATAGAATTCTGTTGCTTACAAGCTAGCAAATTTATGATATTTTACTATAGAGACTAAATAGATGAAGAAAGAATGAATACTGGTATTATATAAATGATTCTTACAATTCAACACCCCAAATCCACATTAATTCAATAATGGACCAATGATTTATACAGAAAAAATTCTCCAGAGAAGATATGCTAATAAGGACAGGAGAAGATGCTGAGCATCATAAAGTACCAAGGAAATGCAAGTTAAAACTAAGAGAGGCCACTCACATCCATTAAAACGGCCACTCAATTGTATACTTGAGGTAATTAAAATGATGAACTCTGTGTTGTATATATTTTACCACAGCAAAGATGATTTTTATAATAGTGTCTATATGAATCATTACATATCATAGACTATTAAATAAACGCAGTGTTTCAGACTGATACTACAAAGGCAACATGTGTAGTAGCTGGATTGACAGTTACTATTCATGGCTTGACGTGAGTAAAAGGGCAGAAACTACAGATTCTCTAGGGATCTAAGAACTAGATGTGAAGGGAAGGTTCCCTCACCCCACCAGCAGGAAACCTCTACTAAAAGCCTCTGCTAAACAAAGCCCTCATTTCCAACAAGGTAGCAAAATTGTCAAAGAGTCCCCATGTAGAGAAAGGCCAAAATGTGAGCAGCTCTAAGCACAGCCCCCGTTTGCAGTCCCAAGTGCAGGGTGTTAAAGATCTAGCTGGGGAATTGGGTCTGATGCTTCTGTTAATACAAAGTGTATCTTCGGGTATCATTTCTAGCAGTAAATTCTTTTAATACAGAAACAACATGCAGAATTCTAAAATATAGTGCAGATAACTGAGCAGCTGCCCCATGGGTGGGACCCTAGTGTCCCCTTAGCCTAATTTTTCCTTTGCTGCTTTAGAACTTGGTTTTAGGAGTGTGGTCTGAGAAACAATCTATTAACTACTAATTAACATGTATTTAAATGCTTTCTGTTTCCCTTTTACTGACTTTTAGTTAAAAAAAAAGTTTGTCAGTACAAAGCATTTGTATTTATTTAATTGGTGAAGATCATTTTTCACTCCTATTTGACAATTAGCTTCCACTGGAAGTCTAAACAGTGTGTTTTCATTCACTTATGGATTTGGGGAATACCTTTGAAGATACCTCCGAGTTGCCACAGTGTCTCAGTTTATTTTCTCAGTGTCTCATTTATTTTCTCAGGTTTGATGGAAGCATGAGGGACAGGATTGGGAGCCAGCAGATCAGATTCTGGTCCTAGGCTGTGAACCCACCAACAGTGTACCTTGAACAAGCTCAGTTTTCCCATCTCTAAATTGAAATGGTTGGATTATATATCTCTAGGTTTTCCAGTTCCCTATAGCATTCTACCAGGAGTGGGTGGGTGATCCCAGTAATCTATGTGCCACAGATATCCTAATGATCATGGTTAAAGCTGGTAAGATTTCCAGAACAACCAACAGACTACTTATTTGGATTGTTAGAAGAAGAACTAACATCAAAATACTCTCAGCTCTTGTGTGAATAATCCACAGAACAGCAAGCCCAAATCCCATGAGCCACATTTTTATTTTAAGGAGGAAAAAAGTGCTCACATTAAGATTGTGAGATTTGCTAGTCAAGTTTATCAAAGATGGAATGCTTCTGTCAGTTTCCACATTTACAGAGATTATTCCCTCATGTGCTGTATTAGTCATTTTTCTGTTGCTGTGATAAAGCCACCATGACCAAGGGAACTTATAAAAGGAAGAGTTTATTTGAGCTTATGATTGATGGTTCCAGGGAATTAGAGTCCATTGTGGTGGGGTGGCATGGTAGCTGGGGCTGGAGCAGAAAGCTGAGGTTCACATCTCCAATGAGCACAGGAAGGAGAGGAGAGAGAGAGAGAGAGAGAGAGAGAGAGAGAGAGAGAGACTGGAGACTTCGAGGCTTGTTAAACTCACTAAGCCTGCCCTCAATGATGTACTTCCTCCAGCATGGCTACATCTTCTAAGACTTCCCAAAACAGCACCACCAACTGGGGACAAAATGTCTGAGTACTTGGAGCCTATGGGGGCCATTATCATTCAAACCACCACGTGTACCAACAATTTTACATCTTTTTACTCTTTTCTATGCATGAGCATCTAAAATAGTTTTACGTATTTCTCTGCTTTCTTAAGCAAAGCAGTTAAATATAATTTAGTAATTTATTAATGGCTGAGAGTTATCTTTTTTGGGATATGTAAAGAAGTTTGTCCCTTTGATGAGTTGCCCAAAATGTTCTACTTTTTAAAATAGTTGGTCTTTGTTTATAAAAGGTTTTGGCTCTGAGGTAGTTTGAGAATGTCCCCCATAGGCTCCAAGTATTCAGACATTTTGTCCCCAGTTGGTGGTGCTGTTTTGGGAGGTCTTAGAAAGTGTGGCCTGGCCGGGTGTGGTGGTGCACGCCTTTAATCCTAGCACTTGGGAGGCAGAGGCAGGCGGATCTTTGTGAGTTCAAGGCCAGCCTGGTCTACAGAGTGAGTTCCAGGACAGCTGGGACTACAGGGAGACCCTGTCTCGAAAAAGACCAAAAAATCCCCACCCCCCCAAAAACGCAAAACAAAACAAAACAAAACAAAACAAAACAAAACAGAAAGTGTGGCCTTGCTGGAGGAAGCAGGTCATTGGAGGCAGGCCCAGAGAGTTCAAAAAGCCTTGCCAATCTCAGGTCTCTGCTTCCTGTGCCTGCGAAGCTCAGCTTTCTGCTGCTGCACGGCCACCTTCTGCCACCATGCCTCCCCACCATGATGGACTCGAAATCTCCTAGAACCATAAGGTCAAATAAACTCTTTCTTTTATAAGTTCTCTTGGTCATGGTGGTTCTACCACAGCGACAGAAGAGGCTAATCCAGGCTTTCACTGTGTTGACTACCAGCACACTCAGAGTCAGAGGAATTCTACATTTCCTGTCAGCTTTTAGCATCTTTTCTTTGTTGATTGAGGTAATAGGCTGTTTTTCACACCCTTTTATTTTTTTCATACTTCTGTTTCTCAATTATGTTTTGGGTATTTATGATTGTTGGAAATCTAGGCCACGAACATAGTATATATAAATAAGAGTCTATGATTTTGCTGCTTTTTCTTAATGTAGATATGAGAGGGGCCACAGGCTCTTCTGCTACTATAATGCTTGCTCTCTCTTTGCAGTATATGAAATAAATTTTTTTTGGTCTTTTCAAGACAGGGTCTCCCTGTAGCCCCAGCTGTCCTGGAACTTACTCTATAGACCAGGCTAGCCTTGAACTCACAAAGATCTGCCTGCCTCTACCTTCTGAGTGCTAGGATTAAAGGCATGTGCCACCGTGCCTGGCCATAAATGGTTTTCTTTAAAAAAAGAGAGAGAAAAGAGAAAAGAATGTGACATTCTATTTAGAGAGTATTTTTTTTTTTTAAAACAAAGCTTCTCTGTCAGGGTGTGTTTTCTTTTTTTCCTTTTTATTTTATTTATTTATTTATTTATTTATTTATTTATTTATTTATTTATTTATTTTTTTGGTCTTTTTTCGAGACAGGCTCTCCCTGTAGCCCCAACTGTCCTGGAACTCACTCTGTAGATCAGGCTGGCCTTGAACTCACAAATTTTCTCCTGCCTCTGCCTCCTGAGTGCTAGGATTAAAGGCATGTGCCACCACGCCTGGCTCAGTGTTTTCTATCCATTTCCAGTTCCTTGAAACCTCCAGATACTGTTTGTTTTTTAATTTTTAAAAAATTTTTAATTTTATTTTTGTATGTGTATGAATGCACTGTCTGCATGCAGGTTTTTGCACCCATGTCGTGCAATGCATGCAGAGGTCAGAAGAGGGCGTCGGATTCCCCTGGAACTGGAGTTAAAGACGGTTCTCGGCCGCCATGTGGGTGCTGGGGATTGAACCCAGGTCCTCTGCAAGAGCAGTTGGAGCTCTTAACTGCTAGGCCATCTCTCCAGCCTCATCCAGATGCTATTTTAAAGGCAACATTGAGTTGCCAGGAACAGGGAGAGGCCATTTCCCCTAACTGATAACTGCTAGAGAGACTGAGGGGGTGCAGTAGGGTACAGCAGAAGGATATCAGCTAGAGGCTGACCAGAGATGACACAACACTCCTTTCATTTTCATGTGAATAATGCAATCAGAGTAAAGAAAAGACAAGTTGGCCTCAAGCTCGGTCTTCTCTGACTCCTAAATTGAGTGCTTTCTATATAATCTCAGGACCTTCACAGCCAACATGCTTATTCTGTGAACCCTGTCTCAATGTCTGGGTGGCCAGTTCTGTGCTGAACACACACACACACACACACACACACACACACACACACACACTTTTCTTTTTCTGAGAGTCAGACATGTGGCCAAGTTTCTTTTTCAGTGATTCTTTGGGTAAGGATCAATAACTACATAGCAATATCAACATAGATCCTCTGGCTTCAGTGGACAAGCTGAAAGCAAGAATTCCACTGCACTTTTCTTGTATATGATTCTCTGTGTTTTCATTGTTACTGGCAGTGAAAAGCTGGGTTAACATAAAGTCATAACAAACTCATTGACAGTGAATTTCTGAGAGGCTTGCTTCTAGATAATTTACTGTCAAATTAACACAGAGCAGTTAATCACTTTTAATGTCTCTTTTCATACATCTATTTTCATTAAAACAGTCTTTACTGTTTAACTACTCTGACCTGAATATTTCGAATGAATATTGCTGCCATCACAAATTCTCTGTACAGAAAAGATATAATGGGGGTGAAAACCCCACATTAGAAAATAGCATGGAGAAACAAATATAGGAAAATATATGAGTGGGGCTCAACGATGGCTGAATTGATGAACTGTTAAACTGCTTCCCCTGCAAGCACAAGGACCTGAGTTCAACACCTAGAACCTTCATAAAAATGCTGAGCATGGTAGTACATGCTTTTAATCCCAGGTCAGGGGAAGTAGAGGTAAGAGTAGTCCCTTAGGTTTCCTGGCCAGCCACTTCTGCCTTATTGATAAGCTCCAGGCCAATAAAAGTCTCTTTATCAAAGGAAGGGGACAACATTCCTGAAGATGACACCTGAAGTTATCTGGCCTCCATAGGTGTGTGTACTTGAACCTACACCTACATACACACACACACACACACACACACACACACACACACATGTAAATATTATACAATGGTTTTCATTTCATTTGGAAAGCTCACTCAAGCAGTTTGTACATAAGACATCGGGGTTCTAAAGAATAAGTTTTCTTTCCTGTAACTCCGCATCACACAGCCAGCACAACTTGTTTTCATGGTAATGTGATTGCAGTAACCCATTCTTTCTCATTTTTTTCCTGGTCTTACAACTTTCTAAGTATACCGTTCTCTAATACACAATTTCTCTGCATCACAGCAGATGTTTTGGAGTTTTGACACCATCCAGTTCTGGGATACTTTTTCTGTCCTACAACTGAATTCAATTTTGACACTGTTTACCTGGAGCAAGCGTGAAACCCCAGAAGTTAGACATTCAGTCCCAAAAGAGGACCCCATATCAAGCATCCCAGTCTTAAGTCTGAGCAGTTCATAATGCCGGCTGACTGTCTATAAACCTGGGGATGGGAGGAATCCCATAACTCTTTCCTCAGCTTCTACAATTTGATGAAATTATTTTAAAACTTAGGGCAGGATTTTAGCAAGGAAACCAGTTTATTAGAGAAGATGCAGTTCAGGAATGGTCAGATGGAGGAGAAGCACAGGGCAGGGGTGGGGGTGGGGGTGGGGGGCCAGCAATGCCACATCCTTTCTGAGTGAGCCGCCTTCTTGGCACCTCGTATTCATCAGATCTCATTGTTTGAGTTTGGTCCCCAGTACCAACTCCGCCTTCCCAGAGTCAGTAGATGGCACTGAAAGTTTCTATCTAGTATTTGGGTCTTTCTAGTGACTATTCACATCTGGTGACTAACAGGTACCCCACCCTGATCCTCAGAAAGGATCAAAATGGGTTCTGTCAATCACAAAAAGTGCTTCTGTCATTTAGGAAACTAAAGGAGCTGGGTACCAAGAACTGATTAGAAAAAAAACAACTATATATTGTTAAGCCACAACTGTGTTGATCAGAAACTTAAGTACAGAACCCATTTTAGAAGATGTAGATCAGGCAGGCATTTTAGGATCTAGTAATGACTTGTGGAAAAACAAGGAGAGATAATTGCTTTCTTCCAAGGTTATGAGCTTTTGATGTTTTTCAAGTTTCTGCCACAACCTTCACTTTGACTCCTTCAATTCAGTTTTCTTTTTTGCTTCATGTAACTGAGCTGAGACGTTGGGGCTCGAAAACGAGAGAGCTGTGCTGGGATGCCAGCGCTGCCATTTATAAGTTGTATGACCAGAGCAAGTCTTCCTGTAGCCCCAGCTGGCCTAGAACTCACTAGGTAGACCAGGCTAGCCTGGACGTCCCAAAGATCTGCCTGCCTCTGTTTCCTGAGTGTTCTTTAAGTTCTTTTATCCTCAGTTTTTATACCTATACATTAGAGATAAGAATAGTTCCTACCCTACAATATCGATAGAATTAGATAATGCAATACATATAAAATAAGAAATATGAAAAATCTAGATAACATGGCTCTCAAACAACTACTGACTCTCTAGTTATAGAACCCAACAATGTGGTTGATGAAATCTCAAGCAAAGAATTCAAAAGAGTGATTATAAGAATGTTCAACCAAGTCTAAGAGGGTATGTGTAAACTCCTAAATTCAAAGAGAATAAAACAAAGGGATGAATAAAATAAGGAAGCAATGCATGATATAGAAGACCTAGAAAGGAAAGAGGTCCCATTATTTTATTATTTGACAAAATAGACTGTAAGCCAAAATTAGTCAGAAAAGGCAAGTAAGGTTACTTCACAATGATTAAGGGAAAAATCCATCAAGAGAACATAGCAATCCAAAATATACAGCAAATAGCAGTGTACCTCATTTTATAAAATAAGCAACACTGGATATTCAGGCATAGACTGACTTCAACACAATAATAGTGGCCAACCTCAACACACCTCCCTCACCAACAGACAAAAAAATTTAACAAAAAAACCCCGACTTAAATGACACTATATTGACTTAAGAGACATCTACAGAATATTCCACCTAAACACTTCTCAACAGCCCTTAGAAATTTCTCTAAAATAGACAATACTTCAGGAAATAAAGTAAGTCTTATAAAATACAAGAAAAATTGAAATAATTTATTGCATTTTATCTGATCACAATGAAATAAAACTAGAAATCAATAGACAGAGAAACTCCCAAAAGCATACAAACTTGTGGAGATTTAAACATATATCATGGAATGGTGAATGGGTCATCAAAAAATCAGGAAGGTTATTTTCAAATTCATAGAATCAAAGAAAAACACAAACATAATAATGAATTCATAAAACACAAGGAGGCTTGTTTTAGGAGGGAAATTTGTAGCTACAAATTCCAATATTAAAAATTCACAAAGATCTCAAATAAATAGCTTAATGATGTGCTTCAAAGTCTTAGAAAAACAAGATAAAGTCAAATCCTAAATCTGTGGGCAGAAATAATATAAGAAGTAAATGAAATGAATGTAGAAATAAATGAAATGAATGAATAGAAATAAATGAAATGAAAATAAAAAGAAGCAAAAAAGAATCACTGAAACAGATTTCTTTGAAAAGAGAAAAAATATTGACAAACACTAAACTACTCAAAAGTGAAGACCTAAATTAATAAAACTAGAGATGAAAGGGTAATCTTACAACCGACAGCAACAGAATTCAGAGGATTGGTAAAACATTTTAAAAACCTGTATTTCAGTAAATTAAAATATACAAAAGAAAAAGATACATTTCTAGACACATATGTCCTGTAAAAAGCAAATCAAGAGTATATAAACAACTTAAACAGATATGTAACAAGTAACGATATCAAAGCAATAATAATAAAAGTCCCCTCCCAATCAAAAACATTCCAGCTTAGACGATGCACTGCTGAATTCTCCTAGACCTTTAAGGCGCTAATGCCAGTGCTCCTCCAACTATTCCATATACTGGCTAAGGAAAGAATGTTACTAAGCTTTCTTTACAAAACTAGTATTATCTTTTTTTAATTTAATTTTTATTTATTTTATTTTTTTCGCAAGAAGAAACACAAACAAAAGGAATCAAATCCACATTCCAAAAGTGCTCTGATCCATCCTGGAGGTGGGTCCTTTGCTCTCTGATCTGTCCTGGAGGTGGGTCCTTTGCTCTCTGGTCTATCGGGGTGACAGGTCCTTTGCTCTCTGACCTGTCCTGGAGATGGGTCCTTTGCTCGGGAGGTGGGTCCTTTGCTCTCTGATCCATCCTGGAGACAGGTCCTTTACTCCCTGATCGGTCCTGGAGATGGGTCCTTTGCTCTCTGATCCATCCTGGAGGGAGGTCTTTTACTCTCCTGTCCATCCTGGAGGCAGGTCGTTTACTCTCTGATCTGTCCTGGACATGGGTTCTTTACTCTCTGATCCATCCTGGAGGCTGGTCCTTTGCTCTCTGATCCATGATGGGTCCTTTACTCTCTGATCTGTCCTGGAGGTGTGTCCTTTGCTATGGAGGTGGGTCATTTGCTCTCTGATCCATCCTGGAGGTGGGTCCTTTGCTTTCCAAAATTAGTACTATCTTAATACTACTGGATAAGGACACAGCAACTATAATGAATGCTGAAGGAAAAGTCAAAATGAAATTATGCTGGAAATGAAAAACTCAACAGACCACAGTAAAAATTTTACTGGAAATAAAAATGCCAAATCAGGTGGAAGACAAGATGGACGAATTGTATCACTAGGCAAAAGTCAATGACAAAAAAAATGACCAGAGTGTGGGAGAACTCTGGCACACAGTAAAAAGACTTATCCCTTGGACTACGGTCATGGAAGAAGAATCCCACATAGAGAAACATAGAGAATATCCTCAATAAAATCACAGAAGAAATTCCCCAAACCTGAATAGATGCCCATCTATATTATAAGAGGCCTACAGAATTCCATATAGACAGGACCAGAAAAGAAACTGCCCATGGCATATAACAGTTAATACATTAATAAAAGAATAAAGGGTATTGAAAGCTGCAATAGAGAAAGGTTGAGTCACTTATAAAGGCAGAGCCATCAGAATAATAGCTGATTATTTGACAGAAACTTTTAAAGGCAAAAGAGCTTGGAAAGATATATTCCAAGTTCTGAAAGACAACAATTATCAGTCCAGACTATTATACTCAGTGAAAATATCTATTAAACTTGGAGAAGTAAAGCTTCCTATGATAAATACAGATGAAAGGAATTTATGATCACAATGCCAGATATATAGAGGCTAATGGAAGGAATACTTCAGTCTGAAGAGAAAGATAAACACACCCAAGAGGTCACAGAGAATAAATAAATGATTCCAGGACAATTAATCAAAAGAGGGCTAACACTACAAAAGCAACAAAATTGACAGGAATTAATACACATCTTTCAAGAACAACTCAATATAAATGGTCTCAGTTCCCCCCAAAAAAGAGACACAGACTTGCAGACTGTATCAGAAAAAGAAGATTCATATTTTTGCTGCCTCCAAGAAGCACACTTTACTATGAACCACAAACATCACTGTAAATGGAATTAAGAAACAAGCAGGTGTAGCCTGTTCTAATATCTGATAAAATAGACTTCAAATCAAAACCAGTCAGAATACATAAAGGTGGTTACTTCATACTCATTAAAATAGTAATACACCAAGAGGATATTACAGTTCTAATATAAATGTTCCAAAGACAAGTGAACCCAATTCCATAAAAGAGATACTACTAGATCTAAAACCATAGATTAACTCCAACACATGGCTAGTCAGTGACTTGAATATTCCACTCTCACTCACAGACAAAATGAAACAGAAACATTTGAGTTAAATGATATCATAAGTCAAATGGATCTAACAGACATTTACAGAACATTCTACACAAATACTAAACAATACACATTCTTCTTAGCAGCCATGGAACTTTCTGCAAAATTGACCACCCATTAGGATACAAAGCAAATCTCAACACTTATAGGAAAATGGAAACAACGTCCTCCATTTTATCTGACCATGATGGAATAAAGCTAGATATAGACAGCAACGGAAACTGCAGAAAGTTCACAGATTCAGAGACTAAACACAGTACGGAATGCTAATTGGGTCAAGCAAGAAATCAAGAAGGAAACTTAAAAGTTCCTAGAATTGAATGAAAATGAAAAATACAATGTACCAAAATCTATGGAACACAAGGAAGACTGCTGGGGAAAGAGAATCTGTTTTCTTCAGGGATGCCGAGAGGAGGCCCTCCTTGCTCCAAGAGATTGGCCTGCACTTGGGCGCTTACAGGTAGCACTAAGTGGACAAAGTGTGTTTAAAAAAGAGAACATGAAACCAGAAGGGAAAAGTGGTGGCACAGAGAGGTGGGGAGAACTGTAGAGGGAGCAGGAGTAGGTTTAATAAGACATTAGACACATGTGTGAAATTCTCCAAGGAAACACTATCATAAAAGAGATCAACAGGGGCTGGAGAGATGGCCTAGCGGTCAAGAGCGCCGACCGCTCTTACAGAGGACCCGGGTTCGATCCCCAGCACCCACATGGCGGCCGAGAACCGTCTGAAACTCCAATTCCAGGAGAACTCCAGTTCCAGGGGAATCCGAGACCCTCTTCTGACCTCCGCGGCATTGCACGACACGGGTGCACAGACTTGCATGCAGACAGTACATTCATACACATACAGAAATAAATGAAAAAAATAAATAAATTAAAAAAAAGAGATCAACAGATTTAATGCATTTCTCATAAAAGTTCCAATGACATTATTCATAGAAATAGGAAAGCAATCCTAAAATTCATATAAAATGAAAAAGATCCCAAATAGGCAAAGTAATCCTGAGGAAACAGAATATTCTAGAGGTGTCAAATACATGATTTCAAGTTATACTACAAAACTATAGCAACAAAAACAGAAAACAGCATAGTACGGACACAAAAACAGAGATGTTGATCAAAGGAATAGAATAGAGGACCCAGAAGGAAACCACATAGCCGCAACCACCCAATTCTTGGAAAAGATATCAGAAACATTCATTGGAGAATGAATACAGAGAAAAGATACACTGTTGAATAAATGGGGCTGGGAAAACCGGACATGTGCATGTAAAAATACTTCAATAAAAAGTGGATCAACATCTTAAAATCCCATTAGAGGGAAAACACTTAAAGAAACACCCATGTCCAAGGTCTTTAGGCAAGAAAAAGACCTCTGATAGCTCAGGAAATAAAACCAAGAATGGTAGCAGGGAAACTTAAAGAAGGAAACAAACTCAAGAGTGGAAAAATGAGATTGCATCGAGAAGCTTCTGTGCAGCAACGAAAACAGTTAGGAGAACGGAAAGCTTACAGAATGGGCGAGACCTCTTTGCTGGCTTCTGATATGACCCAGGAATATTGTAGAGACAAATGAAAAGAATTCAAAAATAACAAAAGCAAACAAAATAACCCAATTAATAAATAGCTAATGTGGGGCTGGAGAGATGGCCTAGCGGTTAAGAGTGCCGACCGCTCTTACAGAGGACCCGGGTTCGATACCCAGCACCCACATGGCAGCTGAGAACCGTCTGAAACTCCAATTCCAGGAGAACTCCAGTTCCAGGGGAATCCGAGACCCTCTTCTGACCTCTGTGGCATTGCACGACACGGGTGCACAGACTTGCATGCAGACAGTGCATTCATACACATACAGAAATAAATAAATAAATAAATAAATAAATAAATAAATAGCTAATGAAATGAACAGACAATTCTCAGAAGATGAAGGACATGAAGTATATTAAAAATTGTTCAGCCATCGGGAAACAAAAATTTAGAAAATCTTGATATTCCATTCTATCTCAGTGAGAATGGCTATGATTAAGAAAACAATTCAAAAAGACTAAAAAAAGAGAAAACGATAACAAATACTGGTAAGGATGAGGGGAAAGGGGGACACTTATACACTACTGGTGAACTTGTAAATTAGACAAGCCATTATTCAAATCAGTACAGAAATTCCTCAAAAAACTAAAAGTAGAACTACCGTGCTAATCAGATATACCACTTTTGAGTGTACACCTAACCTACTATAGAGATGTTTGCACATCCATGTTGGTACAGCACCATTCTCAAAAGCCATTATCCAGACATAGAGATGCAGACCTACAATCCTGGCACTTGAGAAATGGAGGCAGGAGGATCAGGAGTTCAGGGCCATCCTTGGCTACATAGTGAGCGTGAGGACAGCTTGGGCTACATGAGAGCTGTTTTAATAAACCAATCAATTAATTAAGTAACAAAGAAAACCCTCACAATAGCAAATTGCAGAATCAGCCTAGGTGTCTGTCAACAGATGAAAGCATAAAGACAACTGGTATCTACACACAGCAGAGTTTTGTTCAATTATGTGGAAGACTGAAACTGTCAGGAAAATGGGTGCACCTGAAGACCTCTGTGTTAAGCAAAAGACAGCCATTGGGTGCTTTTTCTCATTTGTGATCCTAGAGGTTATATAGACACATAAAATACTTTCCATGTATATGACATGAAAGGAACAGCAAGAAGGAAGGACAGGCAGGTCCGGGTACAGAATAGAAGGTTTGGGGGTGAATACAGTCAAAGTACATGATGCACTTGAACAAAATGTGTGTGAAATCCATCACTATAGACAATAAATACACACCAACAAAAAGAAAAGTCTATGTCATAATCTCTTTGTTAGCTTCCCTCAAAGGTCCTAGTATCTTCCTCTGTCTCGCCTCCTATCTATCCTCTGGTCCTTGTAATTAAATGTAGAACATCTCAGAATTTTTCTTTTATCAATATGTGTTTTTTCTAGTGTCCGTAAGTAATATGGATTTATAGCAGTATTAATTCTAAAAGTATTGCTGACTATGAATTAATGTTCCCTGCTGTCAGTTGTCAGAATCGAATTAGATTCACTTGTGGGAAACCCTAACAAAAATGAAACAGTCCAGAGGATGTGAAGCAGAGGCCCCTATGCTTAGGCATAATAATAATATCACTGAAGACCCCTAGAATCATGCCTTGAATAAAGGTCATGTGACCCTACATGGGAAACCTTTCTATAAGCATGTCTGCCCCCCCCCCAAAAAAAGCACATGTCTGCCCAACAATTGCTTATTTAATCTTGGAGCTATCTCACCATTTTTATTGGTTCTTTAGCCAAAGATTGTTGTTTTAAAGTAACTTATGTGATCTTTCTCATTTTGCTTTGAAAATCTTTCTCTTGTCCTGGTCTCTCCACCTGAGGCCAGGTGGAGAGAATCATCATTGAGCTGGAAGTGAGCTGGTGTCCAAGAAGCCACACTGAAGTTCCTATTTCCTGGGGTATCACAGAGGAAGCTGGAGAACCCATGATGTAGGAAATAGGACATTAGTGGTTTCAGGGGAACAAGGTTGCTGGCTATGGGCAGTTATAGAATCCAATATAGGACCAGTGAATTAAGACCCTTCAATGAAGACTAACAAGCTTGATCCCTGGGCCCCATATGGTGGAAGGAGAGAGCTGACTCCCTTGAGTTGTCCTCTGACTTCCAGGTGCACTCAGGGACATATGTGCAACATGTGCACACTCAATGAATGAATGAATGAATAAATAAATAAGGACTAAGTAAATGAATGTAATGGAACCTAATGTAAGCCAAACTTAGGGCTTGAAAGCTCTAAGACATTAAGAGAACCTCCACTGGAGTGTGACCCTTGCTCAGCTGTCTCTGTAGACTGCCCCCCTCCTTCCAGGTGACTGTCACCACCAGTGGCCAGTTTTCCCAGTTGTGTGATCCTCTTTTTCTATTGATATTAATCCTGTCTTTACATCTCCTGATCTGCACTTGGTAGTGGCTTCAGAATTCTAAGAGACATTGTGATTATTTTTGTTGCAGAAAGGTGCTCAAGAACAGACTGCTAGCAAGTCAAAGAACAAAGCTTCTATCATTGAAAATCTAAAAAGTTACCTCCTCCTCCTCTTCCTCCTCCTCTTCCTCCTCTTCCTCCTCCTCTTCCTCCTCTGTCTCTTCCTCCTTTTTCTTCTCTTCTCCCTCATATACACACACAGAAAGAGAGGAAGATGTCAATTTTTGAAATTAAAAAATTCATTCAATAGCCAAGGAAATGCATAAATGCTTTGCAAAATATTTGGTCAAGTTATCAGTGCTATTCATCAACGACTTGGAATTGAGTCCATCCCTGTAATTAAGATGGCTCCAGAAGGGGCAATAGAAATATTTTTTTCTTGACGTCTTTGTGGGCAGGAGAACTCAGGTGTAAAGGGACCATATGTTCAAATATTTTCAAACAGCTCATGAGTTAGAAAAGTTTAAGAACTATGGATATGATAAAAATGTACCTGGAATGCACTCGGCACACCGCTTTGTATCTTTCTTCTTCTCTATTTCAGATCCAAGGACAATGAAGACAGACTTTCAGTAGTGGATGGTCCCATTTGATTGATGGACAGAGGTCAGGGTTCTTCGGGTTGTGTGAGGGTGTGTGACTTGTGGTTTATCCCTATTGTTTCATCTCGGATTCTGTAAATGAGATGACGCAGATGAGCAGAGCTGCAGTTCCTTCTCATTTGCATTTTATTAACTTTATGTGTCTCCTTCTTGCATGATATTACCTAATTACATCCTTCAAAGAAGCACTTCTACATCACTATCCACTTTCAATTATTCACTCCATCGAAGGAAATCATGAAACACCCACAAAAATGCACTCAACAATTGGGTCACTGTGGGAAGGGGATGGTGTGAAGTGGGAGCACAATCCCAAATAGGAAGTCTCTCAGAGTGTGGCTTTGGGGCTTGTTTCCTTTCAAGCCAGCTTTAGCAACACAGTAGATAAAGTCTCAGAACCAGTATACCCATAGAGTATCCCCCAAATTTATCCAGCACCCCATACAGTATCACCCAACTTTATCCAGTATCCCATACAGTATCACTCAACTCTATCCAGCATTCCCATGCAGTATCACCCAACTATATCCACACCCCATACAGTATCACCTAACTTTATCCAGCATCCCATAGAGTATGACCCAACTTTATCTAGTATCCCATAGAGTATGACCCAACTTTATCCGGCATTCCATACAGTATGACCTAACTTTATCCAGTATTCCATACAGTATCATGCAACTTTAATCAGTATCCCATACAGTATCACCAAACTTTATCCATCAGCCTATACAGTATGACCCAACTTTATCCAGTATCCCATACAGTCTGACCCAACTTTATCCAGTATCCCATACAGTCTGACCCAACTTTATCCAGCATCCCATACAGTCTGAAACAACTTTATCCAACATCCCATACAGTATCACCCAACTTTATTCAGCATCCCATATACTATCACCCAACTTTATCCAGTATCCCATACAGTCTGACCCAACTTTATCCAGTATCCCATACAGTCTGACACAACTTTATCCAGCAACCCATACAGTCTGACACAACTTTATCCAACATCCCATACACTATGACCCAACTTTATCCAGCATCCCATATAGTATCACCCAACTTTATCCAGTATCCTATATAGTATCACCCAACTTTATCCAGCATTCCATACAGTTTGACCCAACTTTATCCAGTTTCTGATACAGTATGACCCAACTTTATCCAATATCCCATACAGTTTGACCGAACTTTATCCAGTATCCCATACAGCCTGACCCAACTTTATCCAACATCCCATACACTATGACCCAACTTTATCCAGCATCCCATATAGAATCACCCAACTTTATCCAGTATCCCATACAACTTGACCCAACTTTATCTAACATCCCATACACTATGACCCAACTTTATCCAGCATCCCATACAGTATCACCCAACTTTATCCAGCCAGGTGGATTGTTGGATAATTGAATCATTGTCTTTTGTGGTTGTGGGGTGGAGGTGCCCTGCTAGCCGGTAGAAAAGGTGGGCCTGCTTGTTGCCACCATGGGACTCGAATGCTCAGAACTTGGGGGGGGGATTTGCCAGATCACCTGAAGCACAGAGTATTCAAGTTGGACCATAATAGTGATTCTGGGGCACAAAACAAGTCAATAAATAAAACATTGAACCTGAGATAACTCCAGTCCTGCATCACCAAGCCCTACAAACAACCTAGAGGAACTGGCTGGCAGGAAACAGAGAGAGTACGGTGCTCAGCAGGGTACCGACTGAGTTGTTACCTACCTGGTTTTTGGAGAACTTTCAGAACAGAAAGGGAAGAGTGAGTTCCAATATATAACCAAAACTGAAAGCCTGAAACCTAGACAAGTCAACACTTCATAAACAAGGATAAAACAACAAAGGAATCTGAAGGAAGCAAGCAAAGCAAGACTTCAACAGAGTGAAGAAACATTTGATATTCACATCAGACTACAAACAAAAAGAAACCACATGCCAAAAGCACAACATGGGAAAAGTGCAGAATAATTCCACACCAAACTCTACCAACCCTATAGAAGATTCCTACAATGAGATCTCCCTAGAGGTAACCCAAGACACAGATCTTAGAAGAACAATTGGAAACATATTCAAAGAAATCAAAGAATATAAAGAACAAGTCAGAGAACTAAGGAGACAGAATGAAAACTCAAGAAGGACTTAGAGGGAGAGAATGACAAACTTTGGAAAGAACTAAAGGGAGAGAATGACAACCTTCAGAAAGAACAAGAGGGAGAAAATGACAAACTCCGGAAGGAAGTGGAAACACTGAAAAGATCCCATGCTGAAATAAAAAAGGAAACCAACCAGCAAAGCAAGGAGCTACAGGAAGAGATTGAAAAGCTCCAAAGGAAGTGGAATTATTAAAGAAATCACAGGATGAAATGAAAAAGGAAATCAAACACTCATCCAATCAAGAGGAAAGGATGGGAAAAAGCCTCAGAAGTAGAAAGGAGGAAGTGGAACAAAGAATATCAGACTTGGAAGATAACACAGAACAACTGAAAAGCTCAAGTAAAGACTATGAAAAATTTAAAAATACACAAGAGTGGAACAACCAGGAAATGTGGGACACTGAAAAGATCAAACTTCCGCATCATAGGGATAGAGGAAATGGAAGAATCCCAAGAGAATGGTATTGATCAGAACTTCAACAGAATAATAGATGAAAATTTCCCCAAACTAAAAAAAGACAAACCCATACAAATACAAGAAGCACATAGAACTCCAAATAGACAAGATCAGAAAAGAAACTCCCCATGCCATATCATAGTTAAAATGCTAGACGAGCAAAACAAAGACAAAATTCTGAAAGCCACAAGAGAAAAATAACAAGTTACATATAAGGGGAAACCCATCAGAATTATAGCTGACTTTTCAGTGCAAACTATGAAAATGGGAAGAACGAGGAGTAAGTGCTAAATGACTATAGATGCCAACCCAGGTTACTATACCCCACAAAAAATGTTGATTATAGTTGAAGGAGAGAGAAAAATCTTTGATGACTTAAACAGGATGATAGAGTACATGTCCAGGAAACCAACTCTTCAGAGACTACTTGAAGCAATTCAAAGGACAGAGGAGAGGAGCAACTAGCCCCAGGCACCTAGAAAGAGAAATTAATAAAAGCATAACTGCAAAAGTAGAAACCTAGACCAAAAATGCAAATGGATAATAAGATGAAAGGAAGCAACACACATCTTTCAATTATAACCTTAAATATTAATGGACTAAGCTCCCAATATCAGAAGACATAGATTGGGAGAATGGATTAGAAGAAGTAGACATTACACATTCTTTGTCCAGATCAGAGCACTAACAGTTCCAAAGTAGTTCAAGTTTGAATAATCTTTGACATAAAACTTCCCTAAGATTTTCAGAGTTGGATTACTTTTCATTGTTTTATTGCTAGGTACATATTATGTGACTAATGCCTGTCTGTTGGCTGAACTATAAGCTTTTGCCATCTATGGTCTTCCTTTCTTACTATGAAAATGACCAGTCACTAAGATATGTTTCTTTTATGAGGACACCCCAGTGCTCTTGGCAAATATGTTACTTTCATAGAAGTGTTGAGCCTTTAAGGTACACTAACCATTTGATCTAGGATGAAGGAAGGAGAACAGTCTGCAGTGTACTAAATTCCAGCTGCATTTCTGGTAAATGAAAGCCATTTTCTAGGCTCCTAACACTCTACTTACCAAAGAGAACTTGAGCTGCCACAACTTCCAGTCCTCACATTCTAGAAAATACCTGGGTTATAAAATTACCACTACCCTTTTTGCTAATTTCTAACTTAATTATTGACTACAAATCTGAACTCACAAGGTGACTCTGGAGATACTTGATGCAAAAAAATTTGTGGGAAAAGAAAAATATCAAGTATCTAGGAACTGAAATTATACCTTAATGATGACTTCTGAGAAAAGCCACAAACTTGTGTTTCTGACTAATGAGGATTTGTCCCCATTTGAAGATTTTTGAGCCTAGAACAGCCCCTGGAACCTCCCACCTGGGTTCCAGAGAGCGACTAAGGCATGGGCACAGTGCAGCACCCCAGTAAGGCGGAACTGCTTTGCGGCTTTGGGGGCCCTAGACCTGCCCCCAGAACCACCCACCTTAGAGAGAGCACCACAGTGTGGGTGCACCTAGATAGGGGCACAGCAGGTCCACAGGGTACTGGTGCATGGGACAATGGAGCAACAACCCCCCCCCCAAGCTGGTAGTGCTGTTGTGTGGACTAGCAGGCAAAGTACTAGTGAGTCTAGTCTGTGCAGCCAACATTGAGACACCAGAATCCAAAAACACAAACAAACAAATGAAAAAACAAACGAAAAACAAATCCTCATGCCAAAGACACAGTGAGAAAACAACATGGGAATAGCTCATAATAAATCCACACCGAACTCTACCAGTATGACAGAGGATTCCTACAACTAGATCTCCCTGGAAGGAAACCAAGACACAGACCTTAGAAGAACAATTGTGGACATATTCAAATAAATCAAAGAATATAAAGAACAAATCAGAGAACTAAGGGGAGAAAATGAAAAACTCAGGAAGGATCTAGAAGGAAAGAATGATAAACACTGGGAAGAATTAGAGGGAGAAAATGACAAACACTGAAAAGAACTAGAGGAAGAGGAACACAAACTCCCAAAAGAACTAGAGGGAGGGAATGACAAACTCTGGAAGGAAGTGGAAACACTGAAAAGATCCCACACTGAAATGAATAAAGGAGACCAGTGAAACAAGGAGCTACAAGTAGAGAATGATAAGCTCCAAAAGGAAATAGAAATACTAAAGAAATCACAGGAAGACATGAAAAAAGGACACAGAACATTCATCCAATCAACAGGAAAGGATGGGAGAAAGTCTCAGAAGCAGAATGGATGAAACAGAAAATAGAATATCCGACCTGTGGGATAACACAGAACATCTAAAATGCTCTAGTGAAGACTATGAAAATTTAAAAAAAAAAGCATGAGTGGAATAACCAGGAAATGTGGGATACTATGAAAATACCAAATCTCTGCATCATAGGGATAGAGGAAGGAGAAGATCTTCAACAGGATAATAGAAGAAAATTTTCCCAAACTGAAAAAGATAAACCTATACAAATACAAGAAGCACATAGAACACCAAATAGACAAGATCAGAAAAGGAATACCCCATGCAATATCATAGCTAAAACACTAGATACCCAAAACAAAGACAAATTACTGAAGGCTGCAAGAGAAAAACAAGTTACATATAAAGGAAAACCCATCAAAATTACAGCTGATTGTCCAGTGTAAATGAAGAAAGCCAGAAGAACATGGACCAAAGTATTCCCAGCACTAAAATGATTATAGATGCCAACCCAGATTACGATGCACAGCAAAAATGTCAATTATAGTTGAAGGAGAAAGAAAAGTCTTTGATGACATAAACAAGATTAAAGAATACCAACCCTTCAGAAAATACTCGAAGCAATTCAAAGAACAGAGGAAAGGAGAAACTATCCTCAAGCAACTAAAGAGAGAAACTAGTAAAAGCATGACAGCATAAATACAAATCTAGACCAAGAACACAAACAAAGAATAAGTTCAAATGAAGTGAAACACATCTCTCAATAAGGACCTTAAATATTAATGGTCTGAGCTGGAGAGATGGCCTAGTGGTTAAGAGCGCCGACTGCTCTTACAGAGGACCTGGGTTCGATCCCCAGCACCCGCATGGCAGCTGAGAACCGTCTGAAACTCCAATTCCTGGAGAACTCCAGTTCCAGGGGAATCCGACACCCTCTTCTGACCCCTGCGGCATTGCACGACATGGGTGCACAGACCTGCCTGCAGACAGTACATTCATACACATACAGAAATGAATAAAAAAAAAACTAATGGTCTAAACTCCCCAAACAAAAGACAAAGACTGGGAGAATGGATTAGGAAACAGAATCCATCTATATGTTATCTGCAAGAAACCCATCTCACCCTCAAGTATAGACATTAACTTAAAGTGAAAGGATGGAAAAAATATTCCAAGCAAATGTTACCAAAAGCAAACAGGAGTTGGTATTCTAATATTAGACAAAATAGACCTCAGAGTAAAATTAATCAGAAAAGACAAAGAAGGCCATTACATCCTTATCAAAGGAACAATTAATCATGAAGACTTCACAATCTTAAATGTTTATGCACCAAACTCTGATGCACCTAACTTTATAAACACAACTCTGCAGGACCTCAAGGCACAGATTAATCCCAACACATTAATAGTGGGAGACTTCAATACTCCACTGAGCCCCTTGGATATGTCAAATAGACAAAAAATAAACAGAGAGGCATTGGAGGTGAACAATATAATACAACAAATGGACCTCACAGAAATCTCCCAAATATTCTGTCCAAACACCAGAGACTATACTTTCTACTCAGCACCCCATGGAATATTCTCCAAAATTGACCACATACTGGGACACAAAAGAAACCTTAACAAATATAAAAGGATAAGGATTGAAATAATTTCATGCATTCTATCAGACTACAGTGCAATAAAGCTCAATATTAACACCAGAATAAGCCTGACTAGCTATAAGAACACATGGAGACTAACCAACACAATCCTGAATAAAGAATGGGTCAGTGAAGAAATAATGAAATAAAAGCATTAATGGAAATGAATGAAAAAGACAATACAACAAAACAAAACCTGTGGGATACTTTCAAAGGAGTTCTAAGAAGGAAATTTATAAACCTAAGTGCCCACATTAAAAGAAAAAGAGAATGGGATATTCTGGTCCTGCGCAGGGGTCAGGAGCAGCCGCCACTGCTCCAGGCAGGTAAAAACTTAGGACATTGACCCACGGGTGCAGGACAATTGATTTGCTGAGTTGTGGCAGAGGGGCCAGTGGCTGGCGGACCTAGATCGGACCCCTAAATCCCGCCAGAGCGTGGCTGCCCTGCTGGGTGGCCCCGCCCCGCCTGTTAGTCACAAGTGGGAGGAGGTCCTGGGTTTGGGTCAGGCGCAGACGCCATATTCTGGTCCTGCGAAGGGGTCAGGAGCAGCCGCCACTGCTCCAGGCAGGTACCGGGGCACGGGCTAAGTCAGGAATCCCCCCCCCCCAACAACTGGAATTGAGGACAGAGTATCCAGTGGATTAAGAGAACATTCAGAACAGGAAAAGGAAGAGACTTCCAGTAGTATCCAATATATAAATAAAAGTGAAAGCCTGAAACCTAGACAAGTCAACACTCCATAAACAAGGAGGAGGGAAGGAAGAAAAAAAAAGCATTGGAAGGAGGCAAGGAAAATAAAACAAGCTTTCAGCCTTCAACAAACTGAAAAGGCATTTGGGATTTGAATCATAAAAAGGGAAACCCACATGCCAGGGAGATGACGAAGAGATGACATGGGAAAGGTGCAGGATAATTCCGTACCAAGCTCTACCAACCCAGTAGGAGACAGCTACAATCAGATCCCCCTGGAGGTGACCCGAGAAACAGACCTTAGAGGACTAATTGCAGACCTATGCAGAGAAATTAAAGAACATAAAGAAGAATTGAGAGAAGTAAAGAGAGAGAATGAAAAACCCAAAAAAGATCTAGAGGGATACAATAACAAACTAAAGGAAGAGATTGACAAACTCCAGAAAGAACGAGAGAGAGAGAAAAAAAAAACACCTTAAGGAAGTAGAAACACTGAAAAAGGAAGCCAACCAACGAAGTAAGGAGCACCAAGAAGAGATTGAGAAACTCATAAAGAGAATGGATATATTAAAGAAATCACAGGATGAAATGAAAAAGGAAATAGAACACTTATCCAACCAGGAAGAAAGGAAAGGAAAAAGCCTCAGAAATAGAATGGAGGAAGCAGAACAAAGAATATCAGATCTGGAAGATAACACAGAGCAACTAAAAAACTCAAATAAAGATTATGAAAAATTTAAAAATACACAAAACTGGAACAACCAGGAAATATGGGACACTATGAAAAGATCAAACCTCCACATCATAGGAATAGAGGAAGGAGAAGAATC
>VZQC01006705.1:172807-212352 GCA_009823505.1 Rhizomys pruinosus
CTTGCAAATTGGTTTCACGTGAAGGATGCTTGTACTCACAAATTGTCACTTATTGTTAAAAAAAATGAAAACAAAACAAAACAAAAAAACAGAGAAAGATGCAGAAAAGTTACGGCAGAATGCATGATCTGGGATGGGTAGGGGTGGGGTGGGGGGAAGGGAAAGGGATATATGCCTGAACTGAATTGGAAAATGATGTATGAAATACACAAAGCATCAATAAAAAAGAAAAATGAAAAAAAAGAGAATGGGAACAAATAAATGAGAGACAACACCAAATGGACCGTAAACCCAATAGACAGGAAGAAATCACAAAAATCAGAGCAGAAATCAATGAAATAGAAGCAAAGAAAATTATACAAAAAAATCAATGAATCCAAAAGCTGGTTCTTTGAAAAGATAGACAAGCCTCTAGCACAGTTAACCAAAAGAAAGAAAGAGCAACTCCAAATTAATAGTATTCATGATGAAAAGGGAAACATCACAACAGATAAAGAAAAGATCCAGACAATCATATGAGAATACTTAAAAAATCTATACTCTACTAAGTTTGAAAACCTGAGAAGTGGATGAATATTTGAAATCCTAGGAACCAAGAAAGCTTAAACAAGAGAAGGTTGACAGTTTAAACAGACCCATAATATTGGAGGAAATTGAAGATGTAATAAAAAACCTCCTAACTAAAAAAATCCCAGGCCCACCCAGATGGTTTCACAGCAGAATTCTATAAAACATTTAAAGAAGTCTTACCACCATTACTACTCAAACTATTCAGAAGGAAACAAACAGAGGGAAATTTCCTAAATTCCTTCTATGAAGCCAACATCACTCTAATACCAAAATTAGGCAAAGACACAACCAATAAAGAAAACTATAGACTCCTCTCTAATGAACTCAGGTGCAAAAATTCTCAACCAAATAATTGCAAGTCACATACAGACCCACATCAAAAAGATCATCCATCATGACCACATTGGATTCATACCAGAGATGCAGGGATGGTTCAACATACAGAAATTGATAACATCGTAAAACACATAAATGGACTAAGATATAAAAATCACACAATCGCGGCTGGAGAGATGGCCTAGCAGTTTAGAGCACTGACTGCTTTTGCAGAGGACCCGGGTTTGATCCCCAGCACCAAAATGGTGGCTGAGAACTGTCTTTAACTCCAGTTCCAGGGGAATCCAACGCCCTCTTCTGAACTCCGAGGCACTGCATGACACAAGTGCACAAACCTACATGCAGAAGTACATTCATACACATAAAAATAAATTAAAAAAAGTAAAAAAATCACACAATCATCTCAATTGATGCAGAAAAAACCTCAATAAGATCCAGCATCCCTTCATGTTTAAAGTTCTAGAGGGAATTGGACTGAAGGGAACATTCCTAAATATAATCAGAGCCATATACAACAAACCCATGGCCAACATAATCCTAAATAGAGAAAAATTAGAACCATTCCCCTTAAAGGCTGTAACCCAGCAAGGCTGCCCCCATCACCACTCTTGTTCAATATAGTACTCGAAACGGTTGCTAGAGCAATAAGGCAAGAAAGGGAAATTAAAGGAGTATTGATTGGAAATGAGGAAGTCAAACTATCCCTCTTTGCAGATTATATGATAGTTTTCCTGAGGGATGCTAAAAACTCCACCAGAACACTCCTAGAAACAAGAGTTTCAGTAAAGTGACTGGATACAAAATTAACCTGGAAATATCAGTAGTTTTTCTTTACACCAACAAGCAACTGGAGAAGGATATAAGGAGACCCTCCCACTCACACTAGCCTCAAAAAAAGTCTTGGGAATAAGCCTAACCAAAGACACCAAAGATCTCTAAAAAATAATTTTAAACCCCTGAAGAAGGAGATGAAAGATGACTTCAAAAGATGGAAAAACCTCCCATGCTCATGGGTTGGAAAAATTAATACAGTAAAAATGTCCATTCTACCCAAATTAATATACAGATTCAATGCAATCCCAATTAAACTCCCCAAGAGTTTCTTCACAGACTTGGAAAAAGAATCCTTAAATTCATATGGAAAGATAAAAGACCCTGAATAGCTAAAGCAACCCTGAGGGAAAAATGCAATAAAGGGGGGATCACCATACCAGACTTCAAGCTATACCACAGGGCTATAGTCATAGAGACAGCCTGGTACTGGCACAAAAACAGACCTGTTGATCAATGGAACAAAATTGAAGATCCAAACTTGAGCTCATACAATTTCAGCCACCTCATATTTGACAAAGAGGCCAAGAATACACAATGGAAGAAAGACAGCATCTTCAGAAAATTGTGTTGGCAGAACTAGATCACCACTTATAGAAGAATAAAATTAAATCCCTACCTCTCACCCTGTACAAAAATGAACTCCAAATGTATCAAAGACCTCAATGTGAAACCCAAAACTCTGAAGGTGATAGAAGAAAAAGTTGGTAGCACTCTACAAGTCATAGGCATAGGAAAAGACTTTCTAAATCAAACAGCAGCTGTGCAGGAAGTAAGGTCAACAGCTGACAAATGGGACCTCATTAAACTCAAAAGCTTCTGTACATCAAAAGAAACAAGGAAGTGAAGTGAAAAGCCACAGAGTGGGAGGAAACTTTCACCAGTGATACATCTGACAGAGCATTAACATCCAGAATATATAAACTACTCAAAAAACAAAGAATTAAGAAAACAAATGACTCACTCAAAAGATGGAGTAAAGAGCTGAGCAGAGACTTCACCAGTGAGGAATTAGAGATGGCTGAGAAACATTATTAAAAGTGTTGAACATTAGGCTGGAGAGATGGCTCAGCAGTTAAGAGCACTGACTTCTCTTGCAGAGGACCCAGGTTCTGTTCCCAGCACCCACATGCCAGCTAAGAACCGTCTTTAGTTCCAGGCAGAAGCAGGTGGATCTCTGTGAGTTCAAGGCCAGCCTGGTCTACATAGCAAGTCCCAGGCCAGCTGGGGCTACAGGGAGACCCTATCTGTCTGAAAAACACCAAAAAAGAAAAAAAGCAGACAAAAATGTTCATCATCATTAGTAATTAAGGAAATGCAAATTAAAACAACTCTAAGATATCATCTCACTCTGATAAGACTGGCTAAGATCAAGAAAACAAAAGATGCCAAATGCTGGAGAGTTTGTGGGGAAAGGGGAGCACTCATCCACTGCTTTGGGAATGTAAACTCATAAGACCAAAAAAAAAAAAAAAAAAAAAAAAAAAAAAAAAAAAAAAAAAAAAAGAGTAAGCTGTTCCTCCAGAGGAACTGGGTTTGTTTCCCAGCATCCACATGGCAGTTTCAGGGGATCCGAACCTTCTTCTGACTTCTACAGACATTATACACATGNAAAAAAAAAAAAAAAAAAAAAAAAAAACCAAAAAAACCCACTGTGTAAAACAGTGTGCTGAACCCTGAAAAGACTCAAAATGAGCCTAGCACCTGACCCAGCCATACCACTCCTGGGTATGTACCCACAAGACTCATACTACTGCAAAGATACATGCACATCTATGTTTATTGCAGCTCTTTTCACAATAGTGAAGAGTTGTAACCAACCCAAATGCCCCTCAACTGAGGACTGGATAAAAAAATGTGGTACATCTACACAATGGAGCTCTATGCAGTGGTAAAGAAAGATAACACTATGAACTTTGCATGTAAATGGATAGAACTCAAAGCCATTATGCTAAGTGAAGTAACATAGTGCCAGAAAAACAAACTGGGAATGGTTTCCCTCATTTGTGGATGCTAGTACCAAATCCCCCAATTGAAGGGCAAGCCGAGCAATGTTATTGTTATATATCTTTCTATCTGAAAGCAACTGTGATGTTATAATGTGAATCTCTTAATGAGCCCTACAGTTAACTTACCATTTACTTTCAGACAAGGTAATTAATGTATATGGGCAGAAGGTATATATTCATATTTTAGAGTAATATAAAATTAAAAGGAAAAAATGTGAACTCCTAAACATATATCAGAGTTAACATACAGTTTATTCCTGGAGGACATAATTCTGGTATATATATGATGTGTATAAATGCATACTTTGGAGCAATACAATTGGAAGGAACCACAACACAAGGACTGGGTCAAAGAATGGACTGATATAGTTAAATTCTCCCTAAAACAATAAACCTTTGCAGAGAAAAAACTTTAAAAAGACTGAAAGATGCATGACATGTATGGCAGAATGCATGAAATGGGGTGGGGTGGGATGAAAGGAAAGAGGAATATGTCTAAACTGAACTGAAAAATGATGTCTGAAATACACAAAACATCAATAAAAGTATTATATTAAAAAGACATTTTGACGAGGGATAATTTTAGGGACCTTGTTACATTTTATTTTTTATATTTTTATTTATTTATTTTTTTTGGTCTTTTTGAGACAGGGTCTCTCTGGAGCCCCGGCTGTCCTGGAACTCACTCTGTAGACCAAGCTGGCCTTGAACTCACAAAGATCCACCTGCCTCTGCCTCCCAAGTGCTAGGATTAAAGGCATGCACCACCACGCCCATATAAGACCTTGTTACATTTTAAATCATGAACAATAGATATACACCTTCTCTGCTTCCCTATACAGAGGATCCTATGTGTTACTTTAAAAAAATTTTTTTGTAAAAAAAAAATAAAAATTTTTTTACTAAGATGTGAATAGTTTGTTTGGGCCCAGTTCTTTGGTTCAAGCTTATGCTATTCTGTAAAATGTGCTTAATTTCTCTAATGATTCTGCCATTTGGGATCATTCTCTCTGTCCCTGGACACAAATGCATCCTATGGCAAGACTGTTTTCTACTTTCTATGTATCATCACAGAAAGCAGCATTTATTATTTGCTGGATGACTGCTTTTATTATCTCTAGCCCAGCCCTTTCAAGATGACTTTAAAATACAAGAAAAAGCTTTGTGTTTTTAGTAACAATGCTGAAGTATAATTGGTATATAAATATAGTGCACATATTTGAAGTGCACAGCTTTGGGCAAATTTTGACTTATGTACACACTAATGAAACCAGCTGATTTCCATTTTGCTATTCCATATTAGACTTTTCATTTTGTAAAAGTTTATTTATGTATGTTTTTACTTTTTAATTAATATTTTTATTGATTATTTGAGAATTTCATACAATGTGTTCTGATCACATTCAGACCCCCCTCACCCCATCTCCTTTCAGATTCACCCCCAATTCTCCACCCTTCACTTCATGATCTCCATTAATTCTTTTTTCCCTTATTTTTTTTTTCTTTTAAATTTTTGAGACAGGGTCTCCCTGTGGCCCCGGCTGGCCTGGAACTCACTATGTAGACCAGGCTGGCCTTGAACTCACAGACATCTGCCTGCCTCTGCCTCCCAAGTGCTGGGATTAAGGGCGTGCATGATCAGGCCTGGCCTTTTCCCTTAATTTTTATTGAGCTTTTGTGCATTTCATACAACATTTCTTAATCAAGTTTAGACCTGTTTCCTCATCCATGACCCACCCCCCCATAATTCATGCATTATACCATACATGTTAAGTCCTGTCTTGCATCTTTTTCTCAGTCTTTTTTTAAAAGTTTTTCAATGCAGAACTTTACTGTTTTGGTCAGTTCTTTCAACAATTTTTTTGTTCTCTTTAACTTTATATACCTCCAATATATGCATATACACACTCCACACATATACCAACATTACAAAGTCTGAAAATAAACTATAGGTTAATTCCAGAGCATGTTTAGGGATTCACGTTTTAACAGTATGGTTGCATGCAGGTAAGAAGAAATATATCTTTACATTGCTAAATTACATAGCAAACTGATGTGTGTTTTCCTTTTTTGGGGGGGGGGTGTTTTTGAGACAAGTTCTCCCTGTAGCCCCTGCTGGTCTGGAACTCACTCTGTAGACCAGGCTGGTCTTGAACTCACAGAGATCAGCCTGCCTCTGCCTCCCAAGTGTTGGGATTAAAGGTGTGTGCCACCATGCCTGCTTAATGTTCTTTTCAGGAAAGCGATCTATTCTTTCTCATAAATCTTAGAACTTAGGAAAGTAGAGACACAAACTTCAAGATATATCTATAGTAATATCAGTCAATGTGATACTATTTTTACTAACGAGTTACCCATCTTGACTAACATATAAGGATTTGGTGCTAGGATCCACAGATGAGGGACACCATACACCGTTTGTTTTTCTGAGACTGTGTTATTTCACTTAGCATAACAGCTTCCAACTGCATCCATTTACCTGCAAAATTCATGATGCCTTCCTTCTTTACTGCTGCATAGAACTCCATTTTGTAAATGTATAATATTTTTATTTTGGTCTTTTCGAGACAGGGTCTCCCTGTAGCCCCAGCTGTCCTGGAATTCGCTCTGTAGACCAGGCTGGCCTTGAACTCACAACGATCCGCCTGCCTCTGCCTCCCAAATGCTAGGATTAAAGGCGTGCGCCACCACGCCCGGCTAAATGTATAATATTTTCATTATCCATTCATCAGTTGAGGGACACTTATTTGGGTTGTTTCCAGCTCTTCACTATTGTGAAAAGAGCTAAAATAAACATGGTTATGCATGTTTCTCTGCTATAGGATGAATCCTTTGTGTGTACACTCAGGAGTGGTATGGTTGGGTCAAATGGTAGGTTCATTTTTTGTCTCTTAAGAGTTCTCCAGCTGGTGTAGTGGTGCACGTCTTTAATCCTAGCACTTGGGAAGCAGAGGCAGGAGGATCTCTGTGAGTTCCAGGCCAGCTGGGGCTACAGGGAGACCCTGTGTCAAAAACTCCAAAACCCAAACTCAACCAAACCAAAACAAAACAAAACAAAAATAGTTCTCCATACTGCTTTCCATAGGGATTGCGTGAGTTGCAATCCCACCAGCAGTGAGTGAATGAGTATTCCCCTTGCTCCCGCAACCTCTCCAGTATTTGATATCGTTTTCTTGATCATGGCCAGTCTTACCACTGTAAGATAAAATCTTAAAGTGGTTTTAAGTTGTATTTCCTAAATTACTAATGATGTTAAACACTTCTTGAGTTGTTTCTTAGCCATCTTTATTTCTTCTCTTGAGAAGGCTCTGTTCAGATCTTTAACCTGTCTTTTATTTTTTAACTTTATTTTTTATTGTTATTAAAAATTTTCCATACATCATACATCATTTCTCAATTGAATCTACAGTCACTTCCCTTTCCATGACCCCCACCCCACCCGAGTTCCCACACTCTGCCACACCTGTCCTGCTTTCTTTCGAAGTCCTTCCAGAGTTTTGTTCTTTTCCCAGTTTCTTTTGTTGCTCGTTCTCCCCAACTTGTACTGCTATATATATATATATATACCTCACCTGAACTGGAGGATTTTTTTTTCTAACAGATGCCATGTTTTCCTTAAGGAAGTGTTTGAAGGTTCTTCCTTGGCCCAGAGAACCATCAATCTTGTCCTTGTGCTCCACACTGAGGTCTCTACCTCCCATGGTCCCCCAAATGAGGTCCAGTAAGCACACATCCTGTCTGGATCTTCCTGTACTGGCTTCCATGGTACAGCCTGGGTAGTCCAGCAATGGCAGTCTATACTCTGAAAAGACTGAAACTCCAGTAGCTGCTCAGTCCACAAGCTGGATATCTCAGTAGTCCCCATCTGGCATTGAAGGTTTGGAGGAATCTTGGAGAGACATGAGTCTTCAGTCCATATTGGAGAGTTATAAGCTGTGTCTCATGTCTTTGTAACCCATCTTTTAACTGGGTCATTAATTTTCTTGGTCTTTTACTTTTTGAATAGTTTATATACTCTGTTAAACCTTTGTTAGATGTGTCTCTGGTGAAGAGTTCCTCCCACTCTGTGGGTTTTCTATTTATTTCTTCAATTGTTTCTTTTGTTGTATAGAAGCTTTTTAGTTTAATGAGGTCCCTCTTTAAAATAAAATACTTTTATTGATGTTTTGTGTATTTCATACATCATTTTTCAGTCCAATTTAGACACGTTCCCCTTTCCATGATCCCAACCCCACCCCATTTCATGCATTCTTCCATACATGTCCTGCATCTTTTCCTCAGTCTTTTAAAGATTTTTCTGCAAAGGTTTATTGTTTGGGGCAGAATTTAACTGTTTTAGACAGTTCCTTTTTAATATAATGCTTTTATTGATGTTTTGCATATTTCAGACATCATTTCTCAGTTCAATTTAGACATATTCCAACTTCCCTTCCCCCCACCCCACCCCAGATCATGCAATCTGCCATAACTGTCCCGCATCTTTCTCTCAGTTTTTTTAATGTTTAGGAATTCACATTTTCCTCCTTTAATTTTATATTACTCTAAAATATGAATACATACTTTTCACCCATATACAGTAATTACAGTGTCTGAAAATAAGTGGTGGGTCGATTCTAGAGCCCATTAAGAGACTTACATTATAACAGCATAGTTGCTTTCAGATAAATGGAAGTATAACAATAATGTTCAGCTTGCCTTTCAACTGGGGATTTGGTTTTAGCATCTACAAATGAGGGAAACCATTCACAGTTTGTTTTTCTAGGACTGTGTTACTTCACTTAGCATAATGGCTTCGAGTTCCAACCATTGACCTGCAAAGTTCATGATGTCATCTTTCTTTACCACTGAAGAGTACTCCATTGTGTAGATGTACCACATTTTTGTCATCCACTCATCTGTTGAGGGGCATTTGGGTTGGTTCCAGCTCTTCACTACTGTGAAGAGAACTGTAATAAACATGGATGTGCATGTATCTTTGTGGTAGGATGAGCCACTTGGATATATACCCAGGAGTGGTATGACTGGGTCAGGTTGTGGGCTCATTTTGAATCTTTTAAAGACTCTCCACACTGCTTTCCATAATGGTTGTACCAGTTTACATTCCCACCAGCAGTGGATGAGTGTTCCCCTTTCCCCACAACTTTTCCAGCATTTGGTGTCTTTTGTTTCCTTGATCTTAGCCAGTCATATCACAGAGAGATATATCTTAGGGTGGTTTTAATTTGCATTTCCTTAATTATTAATGATGTTGAACACCTTTTAAGATGTTTCTCAGCCATCTTTAATTCCTCACTGGTGAAGTCTCTGTTCAGTTCTTTATCCCATCTTTTGAGTAGGTCATTTGTTTTCTTCTTTGTTTTTTGAGTAGTTTATATATTCTTGATGTTAATGCATGTATCACTGATGAAGATTTCCTCCCACTCTGGGTTTTCTCTTCACTTCCTTGATTGTTTCTTGCATGTATCACTGATGAAGATTTCCTCCCACTCTGGGTTTTCTCTTCACTTCCTTGATTGTTTCTTTCGCTGCACAGAAGCTTTTGAGTTTGACGAGGTTCTATTTGTTGACTGTTGACCTTATTTCCTGTGCAGCTGCTCTCTGATTTAGAAAGTCTTTTCGTACACCTAAGTCTTGTAGGTTGCTGCCAACTTTTTCTTCTATCACCTTCAGAGTTTTGGGTTTCACGTTGAGATCTTTGATCCATTTGGAGTTGATTTTTGTACAGGGTGAGAGGTAGGGGTTTAATTTTGTTCTTCTACAAACGGTGATCCAGTTTTGCCAGCACCATTTACTGAAGATGCTATCCTTCATTCATTGAGGTTCTTTTGCCCCTTTGTCAAATATGAGGTGGCTGAAATTGTATGAGCTCAAGTTTGGATCTTCAATTTTGTTCCATTAGTCAACAGATCTGTTTTTGTGTCAGTACCAGGCTGTCTTTATGACTATGGCCCTGTAATATAGCTTGAAGTCTGGTAGAGCAATCGCCCCTGTGTTGCATTTTTCACTCAGGGTTGCTTTAGCTATTCGGGGTCTTTTCTTTTTCCATATGAAATTAAGGATTTTTTTCCAAGTGTGTGGAATTTGATTGGGGATTTTGATTGGGATTGCATTGAATCTGTATATCAATTTGGGTAAAACGGACATTTTTACTATATTAATTTTTCCAATCTATGAGCATGGGAGGTCTTTCCATCTTTTGATGTCATTTTCTTTTTTATTTTTTTGTCTTTTTTTTGAGACAGGGTCTCTTTGTAGTTCTGGCTGTCCTGGAACTCACTCTGCAGACCAGGCTAGCCTTGAACTCACAGAGATCTGCCTGCCTCTGCCTCCTAAGTGCTAGGATTAAAGGCATTCACCACCATGCCTGGCCATGATGTCATTTTTAATCTCCTTCTTCAGGGGTTTAAATTTTTTGTTGTAGAGATCTTTCATATCTTTGGTTATGTTTGTTCCTAGGTATTTTATTATTTTTGAGGCTATTGTGAGTTTGAAGGTCTTCTTATATTCCTTTTCCACTTGTTTATTGTTGGTATAAAGAAAGGCTACTGGTTTTTCTAGGTTAGTTTTGTATCCCACCACTTTACTGAAACAATTGTTTCTCGAAGTTTTCTGGTAGAGTTTTTAGCATCCTTTAGGTAAACTGTCATTTCATCTGCAAAGGGATAGCTTAACTTCCTCTTTTCCGATTAGTACTCCTTTACTTTCCTTCTCTTGTCAGGCAGTTCTTTGATGCAGTCCTTATGTTGTTATTGTTCCCTCCCATTTGTATTGCTCCAAATTATGTCTATATAAATGTCATGTATCTACTAAAATTATGACCTCCAGAAATAAAATTTATGTTAATTCCAAAATATGTTTTGGAATTCACATTTCCCTTTAATTTTATATTACTCTAAAATATGAATACATAGCCTCCACCCATATACCATAATTACAATGTCTGAAAATAAGTGGCAAGTTAATTCTAGAGCTGCCTGTTTAGGGATTCACATTATAACAGCACAGTTGCTTTCAGATAAAAAGAAATATAAAAATAACTTTGCTTAGTTATCCTTTCTCTCTCTCTCTCTCTTTCTTTCTTTCTTTTAAATAAGTGGTAGGTTAATTCTAGAATCCATTAAAGTATTCACATTGTAATGGTATAGTTGCTTTCAAGTAAAAGAAAATGCATCTCTCTCTCTCTCTCTCTCTCTCTCTCTATATATATATATATATATAGATAGATAGATAGATAGATAGATAGATATATCTATATCTATCTATCTATCTATATCTATCTATCTATCTATCTATCTATCTATATCTATCTATATATATCAGTTTGCTTTACTACTAAGTATTTGGTGCTAACATCCACAGATGAGGGATGCCATTTGTTGTTTGTTTTTCTGGGACCATGTTACTTCACTTTGCATAATTTTTTCTACTTCCATCCATTTACCTTGCAAAGTTCATGATGACATCTTTCTTTACTGCTGCATAGGACTCCATTGTGTAGATGTACCACATTTTCTCTATCCACTCATTGGTTGAGGGGCATTTGCCTTGGTTCCAGCTCTTTGCTATTGTGAAGAGAGCTGTAATAAACATAGATGTGCATGTATATTTGTGGTAGGATGAGTCTTGTGGATACATACCCAGGAGTGGTGTGACTGGGTCAGGTGGTAGACTCAATTTGAGTCTTTTAAGTGTTCTCCATACTGCTTTCTATAGTGGTTGTACAAGTTTACATTCCCACCAGCATGGATGAGTGTTTTCCTTTCCCCAGAACCTCTCCAGCATTTGGTGTCTTTGGTTTTCTTGATCTTAGACAGTCTTATTGGAGTTAGATGATATCTTAAAGTGGTTTTAATTTGCAATTCCTTAATTATTTATGATGTTGAACACTTTTTAAGATGTTTCTCAGCCATTTTTATTTCCTCACTTGTGAAGTCTCTGTTCAGCTCTTTACTCCATCTTTTGTGTGGGTCATTTGTTTTCTTATGTCTTTGTTTTTTTGAGTAGTTTATATATTCTTGATTTAATGCTCTGTCAGATGTATCACTGGTGAAGGTTTCCTCCCACTCTGTGAGTTTTCTCTTCACTTCATTGATTTTTTCTTTTCCTGTACAGAAGCTTTTGAGTTTAATGATGTCCCATTTGTTAATTGCTGACCTTATTTCCTGCACAGCTGCTGTTTGATTTAGAAATTCTTTTCCTATGCCTATGTCTTGTAGGTTGCTGTGAACTTTTTCTTCTATCACCTTCAGAGTTTTGGGTTTCACGTTGAGGTCTTTGATCCATTTGGAGTAGATTTTTGTACAGGGTGAGAGGTAGGGGTTTAATTTTATTCTTCTACAAATGGTGATCCAGTTTCGCCAGCACCATTTGCTGAAGATGCTGTCTTTACTCCATTGAGTGTTTTGATCCCCTTTTGTCAAACATGAGGTGGCTGAAATTGTATGAGCCCAAGTTTGGATCTTCAATTTTGTTCCATTGGTCTATGGGTCTGTTTTTGTGCCAGTACCAGGTTGTTTTTATGAGTATAGCCTTCTAATATAGTTTGAAGTCTGGTATAATGATCTCCCTGTATTGCTATTTTCACTCAGGTTTGCTTTGGCTATTTGGGATCTTTTGTTTTTCCATATGAATTTAAGGATTTTTTCCAAGCCTGTGAAGAAACTCATGGGGATTTTAATTGGGATTGGATTGAATCTGTATTAATTTGTGTAGAACGGACATTCTTACTATATTAATTTTTCCAATCCATGAGCATGGGAGGTCTTTCCATCTTCTGATGTCTTCTTCAATCTCCTTCTTCAGGGGTTTAAAATTTTTGTTGTAGATATCTTTGGTGTCTTTGGTTAAGTTTGTTCCTAGGCTTTTTTTGGTGCCTATTGTGAGTGAGAAGTTCTTCTTGTATTCCTTCTCCAGTTGCTTGTTGTTGACGTAAAGGAAGGCTACTTATTTTGTAGGTTAATTTTGCATTCTGCCACTTTACTGAAACTCTTAATAATTTCTAGGAGTTTTCTGGTAGAGTTTTTAGCATCCTTTAGGTAAACTATCATAACATCTGCAAAGAGGGATAGTTTGACTTCCTCTTTTCTAATCAGTACTCTTTTAATTTCCCTTTCTTGCCTTATTGCTCTAGCAAGTGTTCCAAGCACTATATTGAAGAGAAGTGGTGATACAGGACAGCCTTGCCAGGTTTCTGCCTTTAAGGGGAATGCTTCTAACTTTTCTCCATTAAGCATGACGTTGGCTGTGGTTTTGTTGTATATGGCTTTGATTACACTGAGGAATGTTACCTCCAGTTAAGTTCCCTCTAGGACTTTTTTTTAAATTTTTTTTTATTATTTATTTATTTTTGTATGTGTATGAATGTACTGTCTGCATGCAGGTCTGTGCACCCATGTCGTGCAATGCCGCGGAGGTCAGAAGAGGGTCTCGGATTCCCCTGGAACTGGAGTTCTCCTGGAATTGGAGTTACAGACGGTTCTTAGCCGCCATGTGGGTGCTGGGGATCGAACCCGGGGTCCTCTGCAAAGCGTCCGCGTGCCTTAACCGCTAGGCTATCTCTCAGCCCCTCCCTCCTCTAAGGAACCCTTTAACCATGAAGGTGTATGCCTGGATCTTGTCTATAGGCTTTTTCTGCCTCAATTGAGATGATTCGTAGTGGTGTTTGTCTTTCCCTCCATTTGATGTGTTTTCTGTTATTTTCATTGATTTATGTATTGTTGATTGACCCATCCACTGCATCTCTTGGTATGAATTAACACTTGGTTCATGATGGATGATCTTTTTGATGTGGGGTCTGTATGCAGTTTGCAGGAAGTTGTTTGGTTTTTTTTTTTTTTTTTTTAGAATTTTTGTATCTTATGTCCATAATTAGATGGGTCTATAGTTTCTTTTTTGGTCGATATCTGCCTTTTTTGCAGTGATTTGCTGGCTTTGAGGAGAGGAGAGGTGGAGCAGAACCTGGGATTCGACACTGCTTGTATCCTTTTGAAAGATTTTAGTAATAATGGTTGTAAAATCCTCTATAAATGTTTTAGAGAATGCTGCTGTGAAACCATCTAGGCCTGGGCTTTTTTAGTTGGGAGGTTTTTTTTTTTTTTTTGTTTTATTAATTTTCAATTTCCTCAATTATTTACTATGATCTGTTTAAGCTGTCCATCTCTTCTGGTTATGTCTTTGGCGAATTTCGGAATTTCAATTTTCATCCATTTCTCTTAGGTTTTTCAAATTTATAAGTATAGGTTTTGAAGTTTCTCACTTGGTTGTCTCGACCTTTTCATATGTCTGTTGTGATGTTTCCCTTTTCATCATGAATACATGATAATTGATTTGCCCTTTCTTCTGTTTGGTTAACTGGGGCTAGGGGGGTCTAGTTATCTTTTTATCCTTTTCAATTCATCGATTCTTTGTATTGTTCTTCTATTTCATGTTTTGCTCTGATGTTGATTTCTCCTTTATGGGTAGGTTATTTGTTGTTTTTCAATGTGTTTAGCTGCAGTGTTCTAGAGCGTTTATCTTGTACTCTTTCTGTTTTTTAATTTAAGCACTGAGGGCTATAAACTATTCCTCTTAGGACTGCTTTTAAAGATACCATAGGTTATTGCTATCTTGTATATCTTTTCATTTAGTTCCGAATGTTTTATGTCTTTATTTCTTTCTTGACCCATTCATTATTCAGGGAAGTGTGTGTTTAGTCTTCATTTTTCTTGTAGATAGTATGGGGCTTATTCTGGGTTGATGGAGCTTTATTGCACTGTGTTCGATAGAAGAATGAAATTATTTCAATGCTTTTGTATTTGTAGAGTGTGGTTTTCTTTATGATTTTTTTTTTTTCTTTTTATGAAATATTTAAATGCTTTGATATTTGTAGAGTTTTGTCTGTGTTCCCGTATTGGATTTTGGAGAATGTTCCGTAGATGTGCTGAGTAGAATAGCTTATTTGTTGGTATTTATTGGAATATTACGGTAGAGGTTGGAGGTCCATTTGGTTGTATATGTATGATACAATTTCAGATATCTCTTCTTTACATCTTTAGTCTGCTGAACACCTGTCATATAGAGGCTCCGTGGGGCATTGAAATTCCCCATTATTAGTGTGCTGGATAATATGTACCTTAGAGTGGTCCTGGGAATTTGTGTTTATATAAGTTTTAGTATGCCAGAGTTTGGCAATTGCATATTATTCACGATGTGGGATATTAATGGTTAATGTTCCTTTGATAGGATATAGTTGTGTTTCTCTTGTCCTCTTATATGATTAAAGTTTTACTTTGTTTTTTTTATTAAAAATTTTTTTTATTAATTTTATTTATATTTTGTACTGTGTATGAATAGTACTGTCTGCATGCAAGTAATTGTGCACCCGTGTCGTCGCACATGCACGCGGAGGTCAGAAAGGGACGGCTGTCGATTCCCCTGGAAACTGGAGAGTTTGCCTGGAATTGGATTTTCAGGACTGGTTCTTCGGCTAGCCAAGTGGTTGCTGGGGATCGAACCTGGGTCCTCTGTAAGAGCCGTCAGTGTGCTGCTCTAACCACTAGGGCCATCTCTCAAGCCCCTAGTTTTACTTTGAANAGTATAATGGTATAATTAATATAGTGCACATATTTGAGTGCACAGCTTTGGCCCCCGGGGGCCAAAAAATTTTGACTTATGTACACACTAATGAAACCAGCTGATTTCCATTTTGCTATTCCATATTAGACTCATTTTTAAAAGTTATTTATGTATTTTTACTTTTTAATAATATTTTTTGATTATTTAAATTTACCATGTCTCACATTCAGACCCCCCTCACCCCATCTCCTTTCAGATTCACCCCCAATTCTCCACCCTTTCCACTTCATCGATTCTACCATTAATCTTTTTCCCTTTAATTTTTTTTTTTTAAAATTTTGAGACAGTCTCCCTGTAGGCCCGGCTGCCGTGGAACTCACTATGTAACCAGGCTGCTTAACTTCACAAATCCCTGCCCGCTCCCAGTGCTGGGATTAAGGGCGTGCATGATCAGGCCTGGCCTTTTCCCTTAATTTTTATTGAGCTTTTGTGCATTTTCATACAACATTTTCTTAATCAAGTTTAGACCTGTTTCCTCATCCATGACCCACCCCCCATAATTCATGCATTTATTGCCATACATGTTAAGTCCTGTCTGCATCTTTTTTCTCGTCTTTTTTTTAAAAGTTTCAATGCAGAAGCTTACTGTTTTAGTCAGTTCTTTCAACAATTTTTTTGTTCTCTTTTTAACTTTATATACCATCCAATATATATACAAAATATACACACTCCACACATATACCAACATTACAAAGTCTGAAAATAAAAACTTTTAGGTTAATTTCCAGAGCATGTTAGGGATTTCACGGTTTAACAGTAGGTTTGCATGCCAGGTAAGGAGAAATATATCTTTACCATTGCTAAATTACAAGCAACTGATGGTGGCGTGTGTATCCTTTTGGGGGGGGGTGTTTTTGAGACAAGTTCTCCCTGTAGCCCCTGCTTGGTCGGACTCACTCTGTAGACCAGGCTGGTCTTGAACTCACAGAGATTTCAGCCTGCCTCTGCCTCCCAAGTGTTTGGGATTAAAGGTTGGTGTGTGCCACCATGCCTGCTTAATGTTCTTTTCAGGAAAGCGATCTATTCTTTCTCATAATCTTAGAACTTAGGAAATAGAGACACAAACTTCAAGATATATCTATAGTAATATCAATCAATGTGGCATTATTTACTAACCAATTACTCACTTTGACTAACATATAAGGATTTGGGTGCGTAGGATCTACAGATGAGGGACACCATACACCGTTTGTTTTTCTTGAGACTGTGTTATTTCACTTAGCATAAACAGCTTTTCCAACTTGCATCCTTTTATCTGCAAATTTCATGATGCCTGTCTTTCTTTACTGCTTGCATAGAACTCCATTTTGTAAATGTATAATATTTCTATTTTGGTCTTTTCGAGGACAGGGGTCCCCTGTAGCCCCAGCTGTCCTGGAATTCGCTTCTGTAGACCAGGCTGGCCTTTGAACTTCACAGACGATCCGCACCTGCCTCTGCCTCCCAAATGCTAGGATTAAAGGGCGTGCGCCACACGCCCGGCTAAATGTATAATATTTTTCATTATCCACTCATCAGTTGAGGGACACTTATTTGGGTTGTTTCCAGCTCTCTTCACTATTGTTGAAAAGAGCTAAAATAAACATGGTTATGCATGAATCTTTGCAGTAGAATGAATTTCCTTTGTTGTGTACACTCAGGCAGTGGTATGGTTGGGTTCAAATGGTTAGGCTTCATTTTTTTGTTTCTCTTAAGAGTTCTCCAGCTGGTGTGTGGGTTGCACGTCTTTAATCCTAGCACTTGGGAAAGCAGAAGGCGAGGAGGATTCTCTGTGAGTCCAGGGCCAGCTGGGGCTACAGGAGACCCTGTTGTCAAAAACTCCACCCAAAAACTCAAACCAAACAAAACAAAACAAAACAAAAAGTTTCTCCATTACTGCTTTCCATAGGGATCGTGAGTGCTAACACCAGCAGGAGGTGAATTGAGTATTCCCTCTTTGCTCCCCGGCAACCTCTCCAGTATTGATATTCGTTTTCTTGATCATGGCCAGTCTTACCACTGTAAGATAAAATCTTAAAAGTGGTTTTAAGTTGTTATTTCCCTTAAAATAAAACTTTTTTTTTTTTTTTTTTTTTTTTTTTTTTTTTTTTTTTCTTAGCCATCTTTATTTCTCTCTTTGAGAAGGCTCTGTTCAGATCTTTAACCTGCTTTTATTTAACTTTTATTTTTTTATTGTTATTAAATTTCCATTACATCATACATCATTTCTTTTAAATTGATCTACAGTTCACTTCCCTTCCATGACCCCCACCCCACCCGACGTCCCACACTCTGCCACACCTGTCCTGCTTTCTTTCGAAGTCCTTCCAGAGTTTTGTTTTTTCTCAGTTCTTTTGTTGCTATTCCCCCAACTTTGTTACTGCATATATATATATATATAATATAATATATATAATATATAATAATAATATATTATATTCCACCTGAACTGGGAGGATTTTTTGGCTGAAAGATGCCATGTTTCCTTAAGGAAGTGTTTGAATGGTTTCTTCTTGGCCTAGAGAACCACAATCTTGTCTTGTGCCTCCACACTGAGGTCTCTTACCTCATCCATTGTCCCCCAAATGAGGCTCCGTAAGCACGACATCTGTCTTGGATCTTTCCTGTACTGGTTTCATGGTACAGCTTGGGTAGTTCAGCAATGGCATCTACATCTTTGAAAGACTGAAAAACTCCAGTAGCTGCTCAGTCCACAAGTGGGATATCTCAGCAGTGCCCAATCTTGGCATTCAAGGTTTTGGATGAATCTTGGAGAGACCATGAGTCTCAGTCCATATTGGAGGTTAAATAAGCTGTGTCTCAGTCTTTGTAACCATCTTTAACTGGTCTATTAATTTTCTTGGTCCTTTTACTTTTTGAAATAGTTTTATTATTACTCTGTTAAACCGTTTGTTAGATTGTCTCTGGTAGAAATTTTTTCCTTTTTTCCCCCACTCGTGGTGGTTTTCTATATATTTCTTCAATTTTTCTTTTGTTGTATAAGAAGCTTTTTAGTTTTACATGAGGCTCCTCTTTAATAAATAAAACTAAATAAACTTATTTTGATGTTTTTGGTATTTTAAACATCATTTTCAGTTCCAATTTGAAGACACTATCCCTCTTTCCCTGATTCCCAACCCCACCCCATTCCTTCATGCATTCTTCCATACATGTCCTGCATCTTTTCCCAGTCTTTTAAGAGTTTTTCAGCAAAGGTTATTGTTTGGGGCAGAATAACATTAACGCTTTTAGAACAGTTCCTTTTATATAATGCTTTTATTGATGTTTTGCATATTCCAGACCATCTTCTCAGTTCAATTTAGACATTTCCACAACTTTCCCTTCCCCCCCACCCCACCCCAGATCATGCATATCTGCCATAACTGGTCCCGATTTTTCTCTCAGTTTTTTTTAATGTTTAGGGAATTCACATTTTCCTCTTTAATTTTATATTACTCTAAAATATGAATACATACTTTTCACCCATATACAGTAATTTACAGGGTTCTGAAAATAAGTGGTGGGTCGATTCTAGAGCCCACCATTTAAGACCGATAACTTACATTATCACCAGCATAGTTGCTTCAGATAAATGGAAGTATAACAATAATGTGTCACTTGCCTTTCAACTTGGGGGTTGGTTGGTCTAGCATCTACAATATGAGGGAAAACCATTCACAGTTGTTTTTTAGGACTGTGTGTACTTCACTGAGCAAATGGCTTTTGAGGTTCCAACCATTGACCTGCAAAGTTCATGATTGTCATCTTTATCTATACCACTAAAGAGTACTCCATTGTGTAGTTTGTACCACATTTTGTCATCCACTATTCATCTGCTGAGGCGGGACATTTTGGGTTGGTTCCAGCCTCTTCACTATCTGTAAGAGACTGTAATTAAAACATGGTGTGCATGTATCTTTTGTGGTAGGTAATGAGCCCACATTGGTATATTACCCAGGAGTGTATGACGCGGGTCAGGTTGTGCGGCGCTCATTTTGACTCCTTTTAAAGACGTCGTCCACACTGACTTTCCCATAATGGTCCTTGTAACCCAGTTTACATTCCCCCCAAGCCAGTTGGATGAGTTGTTCCCCTTTCCCCACACTTTTTCCAGCATTTTGTGTCTTTTGTTTCCATGTCTTAGGCCAGTCATATCACAGAGAGGATATATCTTAGGGTTGGTTTTTAATTTTGCATTTCCTTAGTATTGAATGATGTTGAACACTTTTAAGATTGTTTCTTCAGCCATCTTTAATTCCCTCACTGGTGAAGTCTCTGTTCAGTTCTTTATCCCATCTTTTGAGTAGGTCATTGTTTTTCTTTGCTTTGTTTGAGTTAGTTATTATATTCTGATGTTATTAATGCTTGTAGATTACTCAGTGTGAAGATTTCCCTCCCACCTTCTGGGTTTTCTCTTCACTCCTTGATTGTTTCTTGCATGATATTCGACGTTGAAGATTTCCTCCACTCTGGGTTTTCTCTTCACTCCTATTGATTTCTTTCGTGCACAGAAGCTTTTGGTTTGACGAGCGTTCTATTTGTTGACTGTTGACCTTATTTCCTGTGCAGTTGCTCTCTGATTTAGAAAGTTTTTCTACCACCTAATGTCTGTAGGTGCTGCCAACTTTTCTTCATCACCTTCAGAGTTTTGGGGTTTCACGTGAGATCTTTGATCCATTGGAAGTTTGATTTTTTGTACAGGGTAGAGAGGTAGGGGTCTTTATTTGTTCTTCTACAAGTTGATATCCAGTTTTGCCCAAGCACCATTAGCTGAAGATGCTTTCCTTATGCTCCTTGAGTCCTTTTGCCCCCTTTGTCAAATTGAGGTGGCGTGAAATTGTATGAGCTTCAAGTTTGTGATCTTCAATTTTGTTCCATTGTTCAAACAGATCTGTTTTTGTGTCTAGATACAGGCTTGTCTTTATGACTATGGCCCTATAATATAAGCTTGAAGTCTGGTAATGCATTCCCCTGTGTTTGCATTTTCACTCAGGGTTGCTTTAGCTATTCGGGTCTTTTCTTTTTCCAATCGAAAATTAAGGATTTTTTTTCCAAAGCCTGTGTGGGAATTTGATTGTGGAGGTTTGAGTGGATGCATTGAATCTGTATACAATTTGGGTTAGTAAAACGGACATTTTTACTAATATTAATTTTTCCATACTATGAGCATGGGCAGGTCCTTCCATCTTTTTGATTTCATTTTCTTTTTTATTTTTTTGTCTTTTTTTTGAGACAGGGTCTCTTCTCTTTTATTTCTGGCCTGTCCTGGAACCCTCACTCGCAGCACAGGCCCTGCCTTGAATCACAGAGATCTGCCTGCCTCTGCATCCTAAGTGCCTAGGAATTAAAGGCATTCACCACATCTCCTTGGCCATGATGTATTTTACATCTCTTCTTCAGGGGTTAAATTTTTTGTTGTAGAGATCTTCCATATCTTTAGGTTATGTTTTTTCTAGGATTTTATTATTTTTCGAGGCTATTGTTGAGTTTTGGAAGGTCTTCTTATATTCCTTTCCACTTGTTGATGTGTGGTATACAGAAAGAAGCTACTGGTTTTTTCTAGTTAGAGATTGTTTGTATCCCACACAGTCTACTGACAACAATTGTGTCTCGCAAGTTTTTCTGTTAGAGTTTTTGCATCCTCCTAGGTAAATATTCATGTCATCTGTCAAAAGTGGTAGCTTAACTTCCTCTTTTTCCGCATTAGTTACTCCTTAATTTACTCTGTTTCAGGCATTCTTTGACTGCTAGTCCTTATGTTGTTATGTTCCCTCCCCTTTGTATTCCTCCAAATTATGTCTATATTAATAGTCATGTTATCTTACTAAAATTATGACCTCCAGAAATAAAATTTATGTTAATTCCAAAATATGTTTGGAATCCAATTTCCTTTAATTTTATATTACTCTAAAATATGAACTAACATAGGCCTCCACCCATATACCATAATTACAATGTCTGGAAAATAAGTGAGCAAGTTAATTTCTAGAGTGCCTGTTTAGGGGATTCACTATTATAAACAGCACAGTTGCTTTCAATATAAAAAGGAAATATTTTAATTAACTTTGCTTATGTTTATCCTTTCTCTCTCTCTCTTCTCTTCTTTTGCTTTCTATTTAAATAAAGTGGTCAGGTTAATCTCTAGAACCATTAAAGTATTCACATTGTAATGGTATAGTTTTGCTTTCAAGTAAAAGGATAAATGCATCTCTCTTCTCTCTACCTTATAGCTAGATAATAGATATATTCTATCTATCCCTACTCCCTATCTAATCTATAATATACTATATTCTTATATCTATATATATCTATATATTCTATATTATCTATCCATCTATCTATCATTTCTTATCTAGTCTATCATATATATATATAGTATATTATCAGTTTGGCTTTCTACTACAGTATTTGGTGCTTAACTCCACACCGAGAGGCGGATGCCATTTGTTCGTTTAGCTTTTTCTGAGGGACAACATGTTCACTTATTACATAATTTTTTCCTACTTCCATCCATTTACATTGTCAAAGTTCATGATGTCCATCTTTCTTTACTGCTGCATAGAACTCCCTTGTGTGATGTACCACTATTCTCTATCCACTCATTGGTAATTGAGGGCCATTTGCCTTGCGTTCCAGCCTCGTTTGCTCATTGTGGAGAGAGCTGAATGAACACATCAGCATGTGCATGTATTTATTGTGATTAGGATGGAGTTCTTGTGGATACATACCCAGGAGTGGTGTGACTGCAGGTCGGGTAGACTTCAATTTGAGTCTTTTAAGTGTTCTCCATAACTGCTTTCACAGTGGTTGTTCACAAGTTTACATATCCCACCAGCATGAATGAGTGTTTCCTTTCCCCAGCAACCTCTCCGCATTTGGTGTCATTCTTGGTTTTCTATATCTTGACAGCCTTATCGGAGGTGATTTGATATCCTTTAAAGTGGTTTTAATTTGCAATTCCTTAATTATTTATTTGAGTGTTGAACACTTTTATAGATGTTTCTCAGCCCATTTTTATTTCCTCACTTGTTGATCGTCTCTGTCTCAGCTCTTGTACCATCCATTCTTGTGTGGGTTCATTTGTTTCTTATGTCTTTGTTTTTTTTGATAGTTTATATATTTCTTGGATTAATGCTCTGTCGAGATGTATCACTGGTGAAGGTTTCCTCCCACTCTGTGAGTTTTCTCTTCAACTCTTGATTTTTTTCTTTCCTGTACAGACAGCTTCTTGGTTTAATGTGTCCCTTTTTGTTATGTTGACCTTAGTTTTCCTCACCATGTGTGTTGCCTTTCCCGTGCATTAGAAACCTTGCCTCTTATCAGCCTATGTCTTGTATGCGTTGCCCATCCGCCCATTGTCGAACTTATTCTCTTCTATCACCTCTCAGAGTTTTGGGGTTTCACGTGTTGAGGTCTTGACCCACCTTGGTAATGATTTTTGTTACAGGGTGAGGGGTTAGGGGTTCAATTTTATCTTTCTACATACTATGGTTGATCCAGTTCGCAGCCACATTTGCTGAACGATCTTCTGTCTGTACTCCATTGAGTGTTTTATCACCCTTTTGTCAAACATTGAGGTAGGCTGAATGAGTTGATGAATTGTTAGCCCAAGTTTGGATCTTCAATTTTGTTCCATTTGGTTATGGGTCTGTTTTTGTGCAGTACCAGCTATTTTTATTGAGTAAGCCTTTCATATAGTTTCTTAAGTTCTGATAAATGATCTCCCTTGTATTCTATTTTCCTCAGGTTTTGCTTTTGGCTATTTGGGACTTTTGTTTTTTCCAATATAATTTTTAAGGATTTTTTTTCCAAAAAAAACAAGCTAAGAAATCTCATGGGAATTTTAATTGGGATGTGTTAATGACCTCTGTATTAATTGTTGTGTAGAACGGGACATTCTTACTATATTATAGTTTTCCCAATCCTATGACATGGGAGGTGCTTTCCATTCTTCGTGATGTCCTTCTTCAATTTCTCCTTCTTCAGGGGTTTTTTTTACAAATTTTTTTTGTAGATATCTTTGTGTCTGTGGTTAGAGTTTGTTCCTAGGGCTTTCTTTTGGTGCCTATTGTGTTGAGAAGTTCTTCTTGTTGCCTTCTCCAGTTGCTTTGTGCCGAGCGTAAAGGAAGAGCTACGATTTGTAGGTTAATTTTGCATCTGCCCTTTACTGAAAACCGTAATTAAATTTCTAAGAGTTATTCTGGTAGAGTTTTATAAGCATCCTTTAGGTAAACTTTCATTAACTCATAAAAGAGGGATAGTTCTGATTCCCTCTTTTCTAATCAGTACTTCTTAATTTCACTTCTGCCTTATTGCTCTAGCACAAGTGTTTCAAACTTACTATTGAAGAGAAGGGGTGGATAACAGGACAGCCTTTGACAGGTTTCTGGGCCGTTTAAGGGAATGATTTCTAACGTTTCTCTCCATTAAGCATTGACGTTGGCTGTGGTTTTGTTGTATATGGCTTTGATTTACATGAGGACATGTTACCTCCAGTTAATTCCCTAGGACTTTTTTTTAAATTTTTTTTATTATTTATTTATTTTTGTTATGTGTATGCAATGTACTGTCTGCATGCAGGTCTGTGCCCACTCCCGTGCCGTGCAATGCCGCGGAGGTCAGAAGAACGGGTCTCGGATTCCCCTTGAAACTGGATGTTCCTGGAGATTGGAGTTACAGACGAGTTCTTAGACCGCCATGTGGGAGTGCTGGGGATCAGACCCGGGATCCTCTGCAAGAGCGTGCGGTGCCTTTAACCGCTAGGCTATCTTCTCAGCCCCTTCCCTCCCTCAAGGTACCCTTTAACCATGAAGGTGATGCTGGATTTTGTCTAGGCCTTTTCTGCCTCAATTGAGATGATTCGTGTGGTTTTGTCTCTTCCCCATTGATGTGTGTTTCTGTATCATTATTTATGTTTTGTATGTTGACGCCATCCCTGCATCTCTGGTATGAATGTACACTTGGTTCATGATGGATGATCTTTTTGATGTGGGTCTGTATGCAGTTAGTGTGAAGTTGTTTGGTTTTTTTTTTTTTTTTTTTTAGAATTTTTGTATCTTATGGCTCATAATTAGATGGGTCTATAAGTTTCTTTTTTGGTTGTCTTGCGTTTGTGAGATTTGCATGTTTGTGAGGGAGCGGGGGAGGAAACGTTGGGAGATTCCCTGACTTGTACCTTTCTTGAAAATGTTTTAGTAATAATGGTTCTAAATCCTCTTAAATGTTTATAGAAGGTCTGCTGGAAACCATCTAGGCCTGCGGCTTTATTTAGTTGGGAGGTTTTTTTGTTTTATTACATTTTTTTTTTTTTCAATTTCCTCATAATTACTATTGGATCTGTTTAGCGTCCATCTCTTCTTGGTTATGCCTTTGGCGAATTTCGAGATTTTCAGAATATTCATCCATTCTCTTAAGGTTTTTCAAATTTAGTAAGTAAGGTTTTGAAGTATTCTCACTTTGTTGTCTCGACCTTTTCTATGTCTGTTGTGATGTTTCCCTTTCATCTATGAATACTTAATTGGATGTATTTGCCCACTTTCGTCTTTTGGTTAACTGGGGCTAGGGGGGTCTGTTTATTCTTTTATCCTTTTCAATTCATCATTCTTTTATGTTCTTTCTATTTCATGTTTCTGCTCTGATTGTTGATTTCTTCCTTTATGGGTAGGGTTATTTGTTGTTTCTTCAAGCGTGTTTTAGCTGTAGTGTCTAGAGCGTTTATTGTCTCTTTTCTGTTTTTTTATTTAAGCACTGAGGCTATAAATTCCCTCTTAGACTGCTTTTAAAGTATACCATAGGTTATTGCTATCTGTATTATCCTTTTCATTAGTCCCAGAATGTTTATGTCTTTATTTCTTTCTTGACCCATTCCATTATTCAGGAAGTGGTGTGTTTAGTCTTCATTTTTCTTTGTAGATAGTGGGGCCTATTTCTTGGTGTTGATGGGAGCTTTATTGCAGTGGTTCGATAGATGAATGAAATATTTCAAATGCTTTTGTATTTGTAGAGGTTTTTTTTGTTGAGTTTTTTCATTTGATGAATATGAAATTATTTCAAATGCTTTTGTTATTTGTAGATGTTTTTGTCTGTGTCCAGTAGTAGGCGATTTCTGGAGAATGTTCCATAGTGTGCTGAGTAGATAGTGTCATTTTTGGTATAGTTGGATGGAATATTGGTAGCCATGGTTGGAGGTCACATGGTTGTATATGTATTGATACATTTCAGATTCTCTATCTTTAATCTTTGATCTGCGTTGAACACCTATCCTATAATGGCTCCGTGGGGCATTGAAATTCCCCATTATTAGTGTGCTGGGACTAATCACCTGTACCTTGAGGGTCCTGGAATTTGTGTTTATTAAGTTTAGTATGCCAGCAGTTTGGAATGCCCCATATTATTCATGATGGGGACTATTCATGGTTAATGTTCTTGATAAGGATATAGTGTTTCTCTTTGGTCCTCTTGATATTTAAATTTTACTTGTTTTTTTTATATAAAAATTTTTTTTATTAATTTTATTTAATTTTTGTTGTGTATGAATGTACTGTCTGCATGCAAGTTTGTGCAACCGTGTCGCGCGCATGGCGCGGAGGTCAGAAAGGACGGTCTCGATTCCCCTGAAACTGGAGTTATCCTGAATTGGATTTCAGATGGTTTCTCGGCTATGCCATGTGGGTGCTGGGGACTCGAACCTGGGTCCTCTGTAAGAGACGATCGTGTCTGCTCTTAACCACTAGGCCATCTCTCAAGCCCCTAGTTTTAATTTTTTGAAGGCCTATTTTATCTGAAATTAGAATTGCAATTTCTGCTTGCTTTTTAGTACCATTTGCTTAGAATTTTTTTTCCATCCTTTCACTTTAAGTTGTTGCCTATCCTTAAGGGTGAGGTGGGTTTCTTGTGGACAGCATATAGATGGACTCTGTTTCCTAATCCAATCTCCAAGTCTATGTCTTTTGATTGGGGAGTTCAGCTCATTAATATTTAAGGTTATTATTGGGAGATGTGTGCACTTCCTTTTACCTTATTTTCTGTTTGAATTCTTGGTATAGGTTTGTATTTCTTCAGTTTTACTTTTATTTATTATTCTCTCTAGGTGCTTGGAGGTAGTTGCTCCTTTCCTCTGACCTTTGAATTGCTTTGAGTATTTTCTGAAGGGTTGGTTTCCTGGACATGAATTCTTTCATCTCTTTTATGTCATGAATGATTTTTCTTTCTCCTTCAACTATAATTGACATTTTTGCTAGGTATAGTAATCTGGGTCAGCATCTATAATCGTTTTAGTACTGGGAATACTTTGGTCCATGTTTTTCTGGCTTTCATTGTTTGCACTGAACAGTCAGCTGTAATTCTGATGGGTTTTCCTTTATATGTAACTTGTTTTTCTCTTGCAGCCTTCAGTAGTTTGTCTTTGTTTTGGGCATTTGGTGTTTTAGTTGTGATACTGGGTGGGGTATTCCTTTTCTGATCTTGTCTATTTGGTATTCTATGTGCTTCTTGTATTTGTATGTGTTTGCCATTTTTCAGTTTGGGGAAATTTTCTTCTATTATTCTGTTGAAGATCTGATCAATACCTTTGTCCTGGGATTCTTCTCTGTCTTCTATCCTTATGATGGGGAGGTTTGATCTTTTCATAGTGTCCCATGTTTCCTGATTGTTCCACTCTTGTGATTTTTTTAAAATTTTCATACTCTTTTTTTTTTAGCATTGTATTTCTTCCACCTTGTCTTCCAGTGTTGATATTCTACTTTCTGCTTCATCCAATCTGTTACTGAGGCTTTCGCCCATCTTTTCCTGCTGATTGGATGAGTGTGCAATTTCCTTTTTCATTTCATCCTCTGATTTCTTTAGTATTTCCAGTTCCCTTTGGAGTTTGTCATTCTCTCCTTCTAGATCCTTTATTCACTGGTCAGTTTCCTGTTTCATTTCAGCCTACACTGAAAGCAATGGGGCTGGGATGGTCCTGGAACCCTGGGCTGGAAGCAACACAGCTTTGAAGGTCCTGGAACCATGTGCTGGATGCGATGGGGCTGGGAAGTTCTTGTAACATGCCTAACAAGTAGCCTGCCCTATCACTCTCTGAGGTCCCCTTTTTAATTGATGATTTATGTATTTCACACATTATCTTTCAGTCCAATTTAGACACATTCCCTTCTCCCTCCCCCCACCCCATCCCAGTTCATGCCTTCTGCCCTAATGTCTTGCATCTTTCTCTCAGTCTTTCCAAAGTTTTTCACTGCAAGGGCTTATTGTTTGGGGCAGAATTATCACTGACCTTATTTCCTGCACCAGCTATTGTCTGATTTAGAAAGTCCTTTCCTACATCTATGTCTCTTTTGTAAGTTACTGCAAAATGTTTTCTTCTAACATTTTCAGAGTTTCAGGTTTCACCTTGAGGCCTTTGATCCAATTAGAGTTGGCTTTTGTACAAGGTGAAAGAGAGGGGTTTAATTTTCTTCTACAAGTGATGATTCAGTTTTGCCAGCACCATTTGCTGAAGATACTGCCTTTCCTCCATTGAGGGTTCTTGGCCCCTTTGTCAAATATCAGGTGGCTGAAATTGCATGTACTCAGATTTGTGTCAATTTTGTTCCATTGATCTATGGGTCTATTTTTGGGCCAGTACCATGCTATTTTTATGACTATAGCTCTGTAATATTCTTTGAAATATGGTATAGTAATCTCCCCTTTTTTTTTAAAAGAGCATTACTCTTTTTGCTCAGGGTTGCTTTGACTATCTGGCGTCTTTAGAATTTCCATATTAATTTTAGGAACATTTTCCTAATTCTGTGCAGAAAGTCATGGGAATTTGATTGGGTCTGAATCGAATCTATGTATTTCTTTGAGTAGGATGGTCAATTTCACTGTATTAATTCTTCCAATCCATGAGCATGGGAGGGCTTTCCATCCTCTGATTTCTTCCTCAATCTCCTTCAAAGATTTAAAATTTTCATTGTAGAGTTCTTTAATGTCCTTGGTCAGGTTTGTTCTGAGATCTATTTTTTTTTGTTTTGTTTATTTCAAACATCATTTCCCAATTCAGTTCGTCATATTTCCCCGATATTTTAATTTTTTTTGAGGATATTGTGATGGATAGGTTTCCATGTACTCCTTCTCCAATTGATTGTTGTTAGCATATAGACTTTTTGTAGATTAATTTTGCAAACCTACCACTTTACTGAAACGGTTAATCATTTCTAGAGTTTTCTGGTGGAACTTTTGGCACACCTTAAGTAAAACATCATGCCATCTGAAAAACAAGTATACTTTGACCTCCTCTTGTCCCAATTAGTGCTCCTTTAAATTTCCTTCTCTTATTGCTCTAACAAGAGTTTCAAGCCCTTATGGAAAAAGGCGTGAGAGAGTGTGGTTCCTGATTAAGGGGAATGCTTTTTTTTTTTCCACTATTTCAGACAACAGTTTGGCTGTGGGTTTGTTGTATGTAACTTTAATTATTTTGAGGTATGTTCCTTACAGTTCAATTCCCTCTAGGACTTTAAACTTTGTGTTGAATTTTATCAAAGGCCCTTTTTGCATGGAGATAACCATGTCTTTTGTGTCTTTGAGTTCATTTATGACTTTTATACATTTACTAATTTATGTTACATTGAACCATTCCTGCATCTCTTGAATAAATCCTACTTGATCATCTGGATGACCTGTTTGATGTGTGCCTGTATTGGTTTGTTAAGAATTTGTGTATCTATATTCATTAAGGATAGGGTCTTTAAAGAGCACTAATAGTATAGTTGGTTACTTTGGTATAGACAACAGATGTTGGATGAGTGCTCTTTAAATACCTATATACTAAACTGCTTGTGCTTCATTAGTAGGATCGAATGGGTTATTCCTGGCAAACTGTCAGCCTATGAAGGGAAACAGCCAGAATGACCAGAGTCAAAAACAACAGCTCCAGAGAGAGTGGACTGTTTGCTTCTCATCCACCTGTGCCCTTTTCCTAAGCCTAGGGAACAATCTGCAGAAGAAGAGGGGGTGGTAGTTGGTAGACTGTAAGGCTGCGATTGTTTAGTTGAATGGTGAAAATACAGCACTGTAGTCTGGACACTTCATTTGATCAACTTGATTGAACTACAAGCACCCCCTTACCCCCTGCTGGGATGGTGGGGGTGGGGGTTTGGGAACAACAGCCTGCAAATTTGTTTCATATGAAGGATGCTTGTACCTCATGGCTCAGCACTTATAGCTAAAAAAATGGAAAAAAAGCTGAGAGAAAGATTCAGGACAGTTTATGGCAGAATGCAATGATCTGGGATGGGGTGGGGGTAGGGGGGAAGAGAAAGGGAAATATGCCTGACTGAATTGGAAAATGATGTATGAAATGTACAAAGTACCGGCTGGATTAAAAACTCTTTATAGAAAAAAATAGGATATGGGTCTATAGTATTCTTTTTGGTTGTATATTTGCCTAATTTTAGTATTAGAGTGATGCTGGCTTCATAGAAAGAATTTGGTTGATTTCAATCTTTTTCTATCCTTTTTTTGTGATAACAGTTTTTATGTCCTCTTTATATGTCTGGTAGAATTCTGACAAAAATCCATCTGGGCCTGGACTTTCTTGAGTTGGGAGGTTTTGTATTACTGCTTCAGTTTCTTCATATGTTATGGGTCTGTTTAAGCTGTCAAGCTCCTCTTGATTAAGTTTTGGTGAGTCCCATGATTTCATATATTCATCAATTTCTCTTAGGTTTTCAAATTTAATAGAGTATAGATTTTAAAATATTCCCATATAATGTTCTGGATCTTCTTGTTATCTGTTGTGATGTTTCCCTTTTCATCTCTAATTTTGTTGATTTGGAGTTGCCCTTTTTTTCTTTTGGTTAACTGGGATAAATGTCTGTCTATCTTGTTTATCCTTTCAATGAACCTTAGTCTCATTGATTAGGTTTTTGTTGTATTGTTTTCTTTGTTTCTATTTCATTAATCTTTGCTCTGATTTTTGTTATTTTCTCTTGTCTGCTGGGTTTGGGTTTCATTTGTTGTTGTCTCCCAAGTGTTCTGAGTTGAATGTTACGTGGTTTATTTGTGCTCTTTCTGTTTTTTTTTTTTTTTATGAGACAGGGTCTCCTTGTAGCCCCAGCTGTCCATGAACTCATTATGTAGACCAGGCTGGCCTTGAACTCACAGAGGTCCACCTGCCTCTGCCTCCCAAGTGCTGGGATTACAGGCGTGAGCTACCACACCCAGCTTCTTTCTGTTTATTTATTTATTTTTTTAATATTTTTTTATATATTTTTTTATTTATTTCTGTATGTGTATGAATGTACTGACTGCATGCAAGTCTGTGCACCCGTGTCGTGCAATGCCGCGGAGGTCAGAAGAGGGTCTTGGATTCCCCTGGAACTGGAGTTCTCCTGGAATTGGAGCTTCAGACGGTTCTCAGCCGCCATGTGGGTGCTGGGGATCGAACCCGGGTCCTCTGCAAGAGCGGTCAGCGCTCTTAACTGCTAGGCCATCTCTCCAGCCTTAATGTAGTCACTTAGAGCAATAAATTTCCCTCTTAAGACTGCTTTTAAAGTGTCCCATAGGTTTTGTTTTATTGTACTGTCCTTTTCATCTAATTCCAGAAATACTTTTATTTCTTTCTTAATTTCTTCTTTGACCCATTCATTATTCAGAAGTATGTTGTTTATTCTCCATGAGTTCATGTAGTTACTAGGACATCTTCTGGTGTTGATAATAAAGTATTTCATTGTGATCTGATAGAATGCATCAGATTATTTAAGTTTTTTAGGTATTTGTTGAAGTTTGTTTTGTGCCCCAGTCAATTTTGGAGAAAGTTCCATAGGGGTGCTGAATAGAAAGTATATTCTTTGGTGTTTGGGTGGAATATTCAGTAGATGTCTGCTAGGTCCATCTGGTGTACCATATTGTTCAGTTCAGATGTCTCTCTGGTTATTCTTTGTCTGGATGACCTGTGTAATGGAGACAGTGGGGACTGAAGTCCCCTACTATTAGTGTGTTGGGATTAATCATTGCCTTGAAGTCTTATAGAATTGTGTTTATGAAGTTTGGTGCACCAGAGTTTGGTACATTCCTGATCATGATATTTACTTGGTTAACCATTCTATTGATAGGAATGAAGTGTTCCTCTGTGATCCTCTCCATCTCTTTTGATTAGTTTTATTATTTTTTTTGGTTTTTGATTAGTTTTAGTTTGAAGTGTATTTTGTCTGATATTAGACTAGCAGCTTCTGCTTGCTACTTAGTACCATTTGCTTGGAATATTTTTTTCCATCCTTTCATCTTAAGATAGTGTCTGTCCTTAAAGGTGAGATGGGTATGGTGGTTTGAATGAGAGTATCTCCCATAGGCTCCAAGCATTCAGAAATTTTGTCCCCAGTTGGTGGTGCTGTTTTGGGACATCTTATAAGGCGTATCTATGCTGGAGGAAGCATGCTACTGGGGGCATTTCTCTGCTTCCTGTGCACACTTGAAGATGTGAACCTAGGCTTTCTGCTCCATCTCCTGTCATCACACCTCCCTGCCATCATGGACTATATAATTCCCTGGAACCATCAACTGTAAGCTTAAATAAACTCTTTCTTTTATAAGTCCCCTTGCTGGTGGTGATTTTGTTACAGCAACAGAAAAATGACTAATACAGTAATTGGTATCAGAGAACGGGCTATTGATTGTGAAGAACCTGACCATGTGGGTGTTTGGAGAAATGTGGAAGACTTTGGAACTTTAGACTAGAAAAGCCGACTAACAATGGCTAAGGAGGCATCTCACACCTAGCAGTGGGAATTTTTCTTAGTATCCCATAGCTTTTAGGAGCAGCAGCATCTATCCATGCAGGATCTCCTACTTGTAACATTTTTTACTTTGTAGTTTTTTGGTGTTTTTGAGGCAGGGTCTCCTTGTAGCCCCACATGGCCTGGAACTTGCTACATAGAACAGGCTGAACTTGAACTCACAGAGATCCTCTTGCCTCTGCCTCCCCTGTGCTGGAATTAAAGGTATGTGTCATCATGACCAGCATACCTTGTTTTTTTTTTAAATTGGCCTACAAGCTAGCAGGTTTCCATATGGATTTTTCATTCAGCTTCCACTTTTCATACATCTTCCAATCCCTTTTCCCAGAGCTCTTGTCTCCTCACCTCCTACACCCATGCCTGCTTAAACCTTTTTACCAACCCCTCACCCTGCCCCAGTATTCCTCGCTCTATTTTCATATTATCTGTGTTCCATTATTTCCCGTCCCTTAAGGCCTCCCCCCACCAGAATGGCCCCTTTCTCCTTTTCTGGATTCTATTCCAAGTCAAAGACATAAATCTCCAGGTTCAAAGCTAGGATACACATACAACAGAGAATTTGTGGTATTTTTCTTTCTGGGCCTGTGTTACCTCACTCAGTATAAAACCTTCCAATTCCACCCATTTACCTTGAAATTTCATAATTTCACTTTTCTTTAGAGCTAAATCTACTTCTACTGTGTATATGTGTCACATTTTCATTATCTGTTCATCAGCTGATTGACATCTAGGTTGATTCCATTTTCTAGATGCTGTGAATAGAGCAGCAGTAAACATGGATGAGCAAGTATCTCTGTAGCAGTCTATAGAGTCCTTTGGGTACATGCCCAAGAATGGTACATCTGGGTCATTTGGTAGTTTTAATTCTTGCTTTTTGAAGAGTGTCACAGAGCTCCAGAGTGGCTGAACTAGTTTATATTCCCACCAGCAGAAAACAAGTTTCCTCTTTCCCACACTCTCAGCAGCATTTGTTGTCATCGATTTCTTGATGGTAGCTATCCTGACTAGGGTGAGATAGAATCATAAAGTAGTTTAATTTGTGTTTCTCTAATGGCTAATGTTTTTGAAAGCTTTTTAAAATGTTTATTAACAACTTTTATTTCCTTTTTGAAAACTCTTTATTCACTTCTATGTATGTATGAATGTATGTATGTAGTTAGCTAGCTAGCTAGCTCTGGAACTCTGTGAAGCTCTTCAAAAAGCCAGAATTAAAACTATCATCTATTTCTTCTTTGCAGTGTTAAGGCTAGAATCCAGTACATTCCCTTATAAATATTAAACAACTGCTATTCTCATGAATACATTACTAGCCCTTTTATTTAATATATTTTGAGTCTCTGTGTTTAAATTGCATATGTGCTTATAATCACTAAAACTTCCTTTGAATCGCTTACACTTATTCTTGAAGTGTGCTCTCGACTTTTTCTCTAGCAATTTCTAACTTTTAGCTCTTCTGCTGAGGTCCTTGAACTATATAGAGTTAATTTTGTCCAGGGTGGCAGATAAGGATCTGATTTCATTCTTCTATCTATAGATATCCAATTTCACAACACAATTTGTTGAAGATGATCTCTTTTCTCTAATGTGTATTTTTCAGCAACTTCATAAAAAATCAGGTAGTTGTAACTGCATAGACTTATCTGTGAGTCCTGTACTCTATTCCAGCTATTGTATTTCTAATGTTACTTTATAAATGCCCTTTGATGGTATACTAAAATATTTTTGTTTATTGGTCTGTGAGCTTGGTTGTCTCATTTGTCAGTTTGAGGTTTATTTTGTAGATTTCTTAGGGTTTGATATAAACTATAATGTCACCATGAGCACAAACCGTTTTACTTCTTTCTTCCTTAGCTGCTTGGCTTTGATTTCCTTTTTTGCCTTATTGCTCTGGTCAGGACTTTCAGCAATAAAATATTCAATAAAACTGGCACACTTGTCTTGCTCTTAAGGTTAAGAAGAAAAAATTTCATTTTAACCATTAAATATTTAAATGTAGAGTTAAAGTATTTTATTCATTGTTTTGTGTACAAGTGTATTGCCTGCATGTATGTGGATGTACCAATGTAGTGTCCACAGAGGTCAGAAGAGGGTGTCAGATTGCCTCAAACTGAAGTTACAGATGGTTGTTAGCAGCCATGTGGGTGCTGGGAATTGACCCCGGGTCCTGTGCAACAGCAGCCAGTGCTCTTAAGTGCTGAGCCATCTCTCCAGTCCTGATGAGGTGTTTCTGTAGAGTCTCTTCATCAAGCTGAGGACTTCTCTGTATGTTTCTCTATTTCTCCTCTCTTTTGAGAGTTCTTACCATGAAATATATTGCATTTTGTCAAGTGCTTTTGCTCCATTGATTGATATGATCATGTGATTTTTTTTCTTTTTGACCTGGGGGGAACTGGAGGGGGGGGGGCGTCAAGAGAGGGGACACAGGGCTAGAGGCTATTAATGTATAGGGATAGTTAAACTTTACCTGGTATCTTTACTTTAAATCTTATAAACAATAACTTTGGGATAACATATACAATATCTTAAATATTTGTGTTATTACCAGATCATTTGTAACTTCTCTTTTTTTACTGAAGATCATTTAATAATGAATTAAGTTGCTTACAAAATTTAAACACATTACATCACCCAAACCCAGCTTTGCTAACTTTAATTGTAATTTACACCTTGATTCCTGGACTATATGTGTTGTGTTACTACAACTGCCTCTTTTTTGAGACTCATGGGTCAAAAAATAAAAAAACCTAAAATTAAAGGGGTGGATACAGTTATATATGAAAACTTTTGTCAAAATTCAATTTAATCTTAAAATAAACTTATGGGAAAAGATTTGTATGTCCAACAGGTCAAAATGTCAACAACTTAACAGCTCTGAGAAAGAAAGGATACAGCTTTCCGTCTTGTAGGTTGTACAAGAAATACCAGCAGAGAAAATGGCCCATCTAACCCTAAACGGAGAAAAGAAAAGGCCTCGAACTGCTTACAGGCATCCAACATCTTGATGACCCATCTGTGAAACAAATGTTTATAGGTGAGCCTAATGGACCTTACTTCTATGTGCTGCAAGTTTGATATGAGAGACTTCCTTACCTCTTTTTCATAGAACAAAGAAAAAACATGCATAGCTAATTAAGTCATTCTTTAACTGTAAATGAACTGACCGTTATAGAAGTAATCTCTTGTAAAACTGGTAAAACTGCTTTCTTAATTGACTAATAGACACAAGGACTGTGAAAAGGATTATTATTCTCTATTCAGAAACCAAATATAATACTAAAGTCTCTTTAAGCAATGCATAGAAGCAAAAATATTAATACAGGAGAGCTTCTGATATCAGCAATGGATATCTGAACATAGGAGATGTTGGCCAGGGTCTCCGAGCCCCCCCCCCATAAGGTAAAGGCTTCTTCTCTGTAAACTGGGATACCTGCAAGAAGAGATGTTGGTAAGGCCTTGCTGTCGACCGACCTTGATGTAAGCAAGGGAAGGTTGTATTGAGACCGCACTTCCAAGTGTACAGTTTGTCTCTGGAATACCAGGGAGTATTACCAAAGGCCACTAAAAAAAAAAAAAAAAAAAAAAAAAAAAAATTGGTCTCCTTGAGTAAAGCAAGGCTCCACCGTCAACAATCAGCTACACCTCACCTCCTGGAAATACTGTGTAGCCAGTGGCAGCCATATGTCTGTTATATCCCAAATATAATTGGATATTAGCTTTTCTCCTTGGATGAATAACTCACCGATGATGCCACAAGCTTACATCTCTAGTGATTTAGGAGATGTTATAGCCACAGTTAAGGGACCCTGTCATCTTTTACAGAAAAAAAATGTCTAATTCATTGGGATTAACACACATCCAAACATCTGTGTGTATAACAAAGTAACCTACCATATAATTAGCACTGTTTTTAAATACCTATGTATTTAATCACTTGTGCTTCATTAGCTAGGATTGACAGGTTACTCCTGGACAAACTGTCGCTCCTGAAAGAACACAGCAGAAAACTGATCAGAGTCCAAAATGACATCTCCAGGCAAAGTAGATTGTTACTGCTTTTTGTCCCACCTGTGCCCCTTTTCTCAACCTAGGGAACAATATATGGAGGCCAGTGGGCATGAGAATGTAAGGTCTTTGATTGGGGTGAATGGTAAAAACACAGCCCAATATAGACTGGACACTCATTTGATTCAACTTGATGGACATACAAGGCCCCTCCAGCTGGATTGTGTAGACTGGGGCTTTGTGTGGGTTTGGGCATAAACTGCTTGCAAATTGATTTTACATGAAGGCATGCTTGTACTCATTAAAAAAAAGTATAAGATTTCTGAAAAGTCTTTAAAAGGCGGTTTTCATGGCCATGCTAAGAAGGACAAGAGCTTGGAGGAAGATAGTCGTTAAAATCCCCTCTGTAGGATTTGCAGTTTAAAAGGGTTATACTTAAAAATAAACATATTTATTAGAGGGGTATTTCAGTATAGATTTACACAGAAATACAAACTAAACCATATAAGTTAATGGACTGGATTTCTCTGAAGTCATAGTCTAGTTATATAGCTTTAAAGAGCAAATGTATATTGGGTAAAATTTTTTGGCAGGTATTCAACTCTGTCCAAGCTTTGTCCACATATTTTAGGATATTTTAAGGCTTAGTGAAATGTTTAGCTAGTTATAATTTGGTTTGTAAGTTTGGTGAAATGCCAATGGTACTACATTTGAATTAATTGGGACTATAAAATGTTAATTGTTTTATTATTTTAATGTATTGAAACTTCACAATAACTTGGGGTAGGTACCACAAATTTTGTCTCTTATTTTTCTGAGTTATACAATGTTACATTGTAACACTTTCTTTTCCTTGTAGGACAATTTAACGGGAATTAAAGTTTAAGTTTACTTCTCAAATACGAGCATAAAGTCAATGATAAACGGTTTGGGTAAATTTAATGAAATTACACCTTGACTCTGCCTATAGGTATGTGCACAACAAATGCCTTTTTTTAAATTTAATTTAAAAAAAAAAAGTTAAAAACCAAAAAGAGGGTCGTGGAGGTGGTGTTGTAGTGTAGATCCTTTCTGGGAAACAACTGGAAAGCTCTGTGTTTCCTATCTGAAAAAAATTTTCAATTTTGAGATCTTGAAACTAACAATGGGCGGAGATTTGTGTATTCCCATAGATAAAAACACCAATCTAAAGGCCTGAAAACATACAAATTAAGGCTGTGCAGGATGAACTGGAAAATGCCAGCAGAAGCGGGGCTGACCCATCTGCAACATTAAAGAAAGAGCGAACCTCAACACCTGCCTGAGTCACAGACAACTGAGCATCTCTCTGAATTCTATTGGGGTTAAACTGTTTATAATGGGCCTAATGAAGTTTACCTTCTAGATGCTGAGAAAACCTTTCTAACCTCTCCCCTTTATAGGAACAAGAAAAACATGATTGTAATGAAGTCATTCCCTAATGTAAATTAGCGTCAACTTATAGTGATAATTTCTTGTAAAACAGGTATAACCACCCTTTTTAATTGACTGATAGTCTTAGGAACTTTGAAAGGATAATTCTCATCTAGAGCCAAATTCAATAGTAAAGGCTTTATAAGCTGTGTAATTAAGCAAAATATTATTAGTACAGGAAAGCTCTGATATAGCAATGAATTATTCTGCTAGAAAGATGTCAGCTGGGGGATCCAGCTCCCCCAAAATTCTACAGGGACTTTTGCCTATACGTGGGCTATATGCAAGGAGAAATGCAGTAGTAAGTACCTGTTGTCGAAGACCTGGTGTGCGCATGAAAAAATGTTTTGAGACGTTGCACCGCTAATTACAACTGGCCTCTGAACTGCCAGAGAACATTACCAAAGTTCACTAAAGCTATACAGCAAAATATTTGTCTCTTTGAGACAAGCAAGACTCCTCCGTTAGTATCAGCTACACCTCAATGCCTGGAGATACTGTGCAACTGTGGCAGCCATGTGTATGTATATCCCAAATCTATTGGCTATTCGCTCTCTCCTTAGAGGAATAACTCACAGACAGGATGCCACAAGTTTATGTTCTCTAGTGGTTAGACGATGTTATAAGCCACAATAAGAATCACACCCTTTATAGGAAAACCACAGGGACTGTTGCTTTCGCATACCATCCAAACATGTGGTCTATGCTCACAGCTTAGCTTGCCATACTAACTGTGTACTGCTTAAATGCCTGTTATCTAATTTGCATTGTTGTTTTGTTAGTAGGATTAACAAGGTATCACTGGATAAGCTGTCAACCCATGAAGGGGAAAACCTGAACAGAACAGAGTCCACATGACATCTCCAGAGAATCACAGACTGTTTTGCTTCTCAACACTTTTGCCCCTTTCCAAAGCCTAGGGAAAACTTGCGGAAGCGGAGCATGGTAGAATGTAAGGCTGGCAGAGAGTTGGGGTGAATCGTGAGACCACAGCAAAATAGAGTGGACTCCTATTTGATCAAATTTTTGTGCATACAAGCTTCTACAACTGGACAGTGGGAACCTTGGGTTGTTCAAAATTCGGACATAGATACTTGCAAAATTGGGTTTTTACATGAATGTTTACATTCATCATTTGTTTATGTTATTAATTTGCTCACTTCAAAAAAATTGCACCAATTACCTAATTGTTGGCAAACTGAGTACAGGTCACTGTTATCTAAAACAACTGTTTGCCATTATATTGCGAATCCCTTCTTAAACATAATAAACAGGCAGAGGACGTTGGATCTTGTGAGTTTCAAGGCGCCTAGTCCCAGAGTGAGTAACGGACAGCTGGGCTACAGGGAGACCCTGTCTCGAAAAAGGCAAAACATACTATAATAATAATATTAATACTAATAATCATAATACAAAAGGGAAGACTTGGAATTGAACTTGTCACCTGACCCAGCATACCACTTCTGGGTATATGTACCCATTAAGACTCATTTACCAACAGGGAGATGCATGCATATCTATTTTTATTGCAGCTCCCTTCACCAAATCGCAAAGAGCTGGGAACCAACCCAAGTGCCCCTCAACTATGAGTGGATAGAGAAAAATGTCGGTACATCTATCACCATGGAGTTCTATGCAGCAGTAAAGCAGTAAAGAAAGATGGGGGATCAGAGTTTTAGTTTTGCATGTGGTACATGGCTTGAGCTCGACATCTCATGCTGAGTGAGTACACAGGTCCCAGCTAAAAAACAAGAATGGTATCCATATCTGTGGATGATAGCACCAATTTACCTAATTGTATGGCAAAAAACTAAGCAACATCAATGTGATCTGAAACAAGTGTGCTGTTAGTAAATCCCTTTAACAAATATAATAAAAGTAAAAAAAACACCCATTACAATGCCACCAGTAGGTCGGTATTTATTTCTGGGATGCGCTTTTGTTTCAATTATTTTAAAATTAATTAAGTGACCACTATATAATT
>VZQC01006706.1:0-17730 GCA_009823505.1 Rhizomys pruinosus
TAGCCCCAGCTGTCCTGGAACTCACTCTGTAGACCAGGCTGGCCTTGAACTCACAAAGATCCGCCTGCCTCTGCCTCCCAAGTGCTAGGATTAAAGGTGTGCCCCACCACGCCCGGCTTAGCTCTCCAATTTGATATTTAGCTAAGGATGATCTTGAACTTCTGATCCAATTTCTCCCTGCTGTCCCCAGTGCTGGGATTACAGGTAGGCTCTGGGCATTTGCAAGGTGGTATTCTACCAATGGACCTACATCCCTATCCTCTAATAAAATTTCAGAAAACGGGCTGGAGAGATGGCCTAGTGGTTAAGAGCACCGACCGCTCTTGCAGAGGACCCGGGTTCTATCCCCAGCACCCACATGGCGGCTGAGAACCATCTATAACTCCAATTCCAGGAGAACTCCAGTTCCAGGGGAATCCAACACCCTCTTCTGACCTTGGCATTGCATGACATGGGTGCACAAACCTGCATGCAGACAGTACACTCATACACATAAATAAAAAAAAAAATTAAAAATTTCAGAAAACAGAAGGGGAAAATGGTTTTGTGTTGCAGAACAGAGGGAGCTTGAACAATAACAAGGGATAAAAAAGATGATTATGGGATTTAATAGTCTTCTTCTGAAACTGGGCTGAGTGCCTCTGGGCATAGATGCAGGTCCAAAGGGGCACAAACAGAGCTGTGGGGCGGGGCTGAGGACAGTTTGCTCCCCTGTTCTCCTGGGAATCTGTTTGAAAAAGGGAGCTGTATCTCACATTGACTGTCTCAAGTCTCAAGAAAGGCCATGCATTATACCTTTCTCTTCTCCTGTCAATCCCTGATTCTTAGCATGACTTCCACTCCCTAGAACAAGTTCCAAGCCAGCACTGCATTGACTCTGGCCTCAGGAGCAGCTCCCAGTAAGTAGAAGGTACAGTGCAGCCCAGCCCATCTACCTCATCTCAGCCTGTAGTCTTAAGACTTTCCACAGGGAAGAACTGAAGCTTTGGTCTCCTTAGCCCAGATTTTGAGCTTCCTGAAAGATGCTCCACAGGAAAGATGCAGTCCAAATTCGGTTTTCTTTTTATTTATTCATTTTTGCATTTATTTATTTATTTATTTATTTATTTATTTAGTTAGTTAGTTAGTTAGTTAGTTTGTGTCTCTGCTTATAGACCTTTGGCCAGAGTTGGATCTCTCCAACCAACATGTGATTCCCAGGGATCCAACTCAGGCCATCAGGCTGGCAGCAATTGCCTTTATCCATCTCCCCAGCCCTAGATTCCAGTTTTTAAAAGTTTTCTAGGGCTGGGTGAGGTGGCCGCACGCCTTTAATCCCAGCACTCTGGAGGCAGAGGCAGGCGGATCTCTGTGAGTTCAAGGCCAGCCTGGTCTACATAGGAGTTCCAGGACTGCTGGGGCTACAGGGAGACCCTGTCTCAAAAAGACCCCCACCAAAAAAAATTCTTCTAGGGATGGGGAGTGTGGTTCAGTGTCAGAGTGATTGCACGGCGTGTGTGAGGCCCCTGGATTTGCTCTCCAGCACCATCACAACCANTGTATGTGGAATTGTAACAAGCACTCTGAGGCTGCTTTTGCTCCAAGGATCGCCTTTTCTCTTAGGCCTGCAAATATGCAAAGGGTAACTAAAGGCAGGATAAATATTTGCCATCTCTGTTTTCGTGATGCACCTGGTTCCTCTGTGCTGAAGAATTCATTCTCTTTTGTAGTCACTTTAGATTCCAGAACAAGAAGTCTGATGGATAAACAGCCTGTGACAAGAATCAAATCTATTTCTAGTTAGTAAAGACTTTCTTATCAGGGCCAATCCAATCCAATCCAATCCTGAGATAATGATCAACCAGACAAAGATTCATAAGTATGGCTACATCAACTACTACTCCCACTTCTCTCTCCTTTTAGGTGCTGGAATCACACCTATGAAGAGAGAGCAAAGGTTGGTGGACCCCATTTGTCTTCTTAGCATATCTATAATTCAAGAATAACTCAACAATATATCCTCTGTGTGTGACCAATTGTGGAACTATTTAATAGCCTTCATTATTGCAAAAAGAAGCTTTTTTTGATTAGTGGTATCTGGTACCTTTGTCTGTAAATATAAGAATCCATGTTTAAGATAAGACATTTCATTGGTCTAGAGATTTGGCAGAAATAAGGTTTTGTCTAGGATCTATGACCTCTCCATCCATGTGCATTTGGCTATAATTACAACCATCCATGAGTTCCCTCCCATTAAGAGGGCTTTAAGTTCAATTAGATACCTGCTGATTACCCCCCTAGATAATAGTGCTACTACTATACCAATAGAGATAGTCTGCTCTGCCAGTCATTGTGGTTATTAGGGTTTAGAGCTAGGATGGACCTTTGATTGATTTTCTCTCTTAGCAGGTTGCATTATATCCTCTAGAACTGTGAGAGATAGTCTCCAGGGAGGAGTCTTCCAGGTCAGTTCCAGTTCTGATGCTCCAAGTCCTATGTCTCAAGTATATCCTATCTTCAGCAGTAGGATCTTACCTTCAAATTTTGGGAGATAATCAAGGGCTGTGGAAATAGCCTGTACTATTTTGAGAGTCTCTTGGATGACTCTGACCAACAACCTGAAAGGAGGTTTCTCCTGTCTGGCACCTTGTTGTTATGTAGCCTTCAGGTATACACATGCACTCATGTTCAGATATTGCACGTGTATTTTTCATGGAGATTTTTGCCAATTTTTATTGAAGCTTTGTGCATTCCATACAAAATTTCCAATCAAGTCAAGATGTATTCCCCATTCCTTGCCTCCCACCCCCACCTCACCGGAGCTCATGCATTCTGCTAAACATGTTTTTCATCTTTTTCTCAGTCTCTTTTAAAATTTTCGATTCACAAGTTTACTGTTTTGAGCAGAAGTTCACCATTTCAGTCAGTTCTTTGACCTAGTCTTTTTGTTGTTGTTGTTCCTTCTAATCTGCATCACTCCAAAACATGCATATATGCATGCCACATATCGCTTTTATCATCTTCAGCTTATGATTTTTCTTTTTATTAATTAGGCTGAAAGATGTCATGTTTGAAGTAACCTCCTTAGCAAGCCCAAACAACCATCAGTTCTACCCTTGTGCTCCACACTGGGGTTTTCCCTTCCCATGGTCACCAAATGAGGTCCAGTAAGCACCATGTCCTGTCTTGATCTTCCTGTATTGGTCTCCATGTTATGGCCTGGGTAGTCCAGCAATGGCAATCAATACTCTGAAGAGGCTGAAATTCCAGTAGTAGCTCTGTCCACAAGTTGGAGGTCTCAGCAGTCCCTATCTGGCACTGAAGGTTTGGAGGATTCTTGGAGAGACATGAGTCTTCAGTCCACACTGGAAGGTTGAAAAGCCGTGTCTCCTGTCTTTGAAGGATGGCAAAAGCAGTGGCAGCCTCCAGGTAGCTGCACTTGCCAGTAAGACAGACAAAACTATTGTGGGTTTTTTTGTCCTTTTACTAAGATTTCAAGTTTCATATCTGAAGTACAATTTCTCAGGCCTTACTAATTATTTATTTTTGGTTATATTATCCTTTTGGATGCTTAAGGCCACACAGCTCAAATTAACCGGTTTTTGTTTCCTCAAGGTCACTTGAAGATCTGGTTCTCAGGTTTTTTTTTTGGGGGGGGGGTGGTTCCTTTTGGCTTTTCATTTACCAGTTCCATCCATTCATGGACAAAGTCAGGTCCTGCTAGGATCTCAAGTTTTATACCTGAAGAAGTACAATTTCGCAGGCCTTACTATTTACTTATTTATGGTTATACGTTCCTTTTGGATGTTTAAGGCCACACAGTTAGCCCAAATTAACCAAGGTATTTGTTTTCTCAAGGTCACTTGAGGATCTGGTCCTCAAGGGTCATTCAGGTTTTGAGGGAGGGGGAGACCCTGGCTCCTTTTGGCTTTTCAATTACCAGTTCCATCCACTTGAGGACAAAGTCAGGTCTTGCTAGACCAGGCTTCCCTTTTTGAAGCATGAGCAGACTTTCCTCTTTACAGACTGGACACTGGCTGAAGTCTCTTTAGTAGATCTCCAAGACCTCCCTGCACAGGAAGACTTGTGACTCACATTTGCAGGAAATTTCAAGAGATATCCCTATGCATAGTCCCCTGGGACTTAGTTGACCTCTGAGGGCAAGGAATAAAGTTATCCCTTAAGACCAAATTGGTATGGGCCTTAAGTATGGTTGTTAAACATCCAGAAAGGCTAAGTTACACCAGCCTGATACTTTTAACTACTCTATAATATTTTAGAAAAGGCTTGGACAAAAGCTCAAGCAGCCTTGTATAAGAAATATTAAGAAGCACTCCAAGAAAATAAATACTGTGTTTAGACATAATGTCACAGCAAACTAGTTTTTCCTTCAGTCTTTTGAGCTTATATTACTCTAAAATATGCATACATACCCTCCACCCATACCACAAATTCCTAACTCCAAAAATAGCTTAGTTCTAGAACCTATTAAGGAATTCACAATATAAGAGCACAGTTGTTTTTAGATCATGAGGAATTTAACATTAATGTTGCTGGGTTTGCCGTACAACTAGGTGCTTGGTGCTAGCATCCACAGTTGAGGGATACCATTTGTCTTTTGTTTTTCTGGGATTGTGTTACTTCACGTAATATGATATCTTCTAGTTCCATCCATTTACCTGCAAGGTTTATGATGTAATCTTTCTTTACTGCTGCATAGAACTTCATTTTGTATATGTCCCACATTTTCTCTATCCATTCATCAGTTGAGTTGAGGGGCACTTGGGTTGGTCCAGCTTTTCACTATTGTGAAAAGAGCTGCAATAAACATGGCTGTGCATGTATCTCTGCAGTAAGATCAGTCTTATGGGTATATACCCAGGAGTGGTATGACTGGGTCAGGTATCAAGCTCATTTTGAGTCCTGGGTCAGGTATCAAGCTCATTTTGAGTCCTTTAAGGGTTCTCCACACTGCTTTCCATAGTGGTTGTACAAGTTTACCTTCCCACCAGCAGCAGATGAGTGTTCTCCTTTCCCCACAACCTCCCCAGCACTTGGTATCATTTGTTTTCTTGATCCTAGCCAGTCTTATCAGAGTGAGATGAGATTTTAAAGTGGTTTTAATTTGCATTTCCTTAATTATTAGTGATGCTGAACACTTTTAAAGATGTTTCTCAGCCATCCCTAATTCCTCAGTTGTGAAGTCTCTATTCAGCTCTTTGTTCCATCTTTTTTTTTTTTAATTTTTTTTTATTAATTTTATTTATTTCTGTATGTGTATGAATGTACTGTCTGCATGCAAGTCTGTGCACCCGTGACGTGCAATGCCGNAGATTTGGTTTTTTTTCTTTTTTAATACTTAACAAAAATGACCTTTATCTTTTATTTTCCTTTTTATAGGTACATACTTTTTAAAAAAAAGGATGTGTTTCAGTTATCCAAGCAGTTTCAGGCAATTTGGATTTCAATGTTACTGTTGAACAGAAAAGAAAAAAGCGCATAAAAATGCAAAACATTGGGCTGGAGAGATGGCTCAGTGTGGTTAAGTAGCAATAACTGCCTCTTCAGAGGACCGAGGTTGAATCTCAGCACCCACACTGGCGGCTAAGAACCGCCCTTTAACCCATCATGGTGTGGGTTGGTGCATAGCCCTTTTAATCCCAGCACTCGGACGCAGAGGCCAGGTAGATTCTGTGAGTTCGCAGGCCAGGCTGGGCTACAGAATGAGTTTCAGGCAAGCTGCGGGCTATAGGGAGATGCTTGTCTCCAAAAAAAAAAATATTTTTTTAATTAAAATAAATTTAAAAAAATAGTAAACACATGTGTTGGCTTAACCTGAAAATACTGCATTACCTATTACTGACCAGTCTGTGTGCCAAAGATGTATTCTCTGGCACTAAAATGGAGCACTTAAAAATATTGCTAAAAGCGAATGTCTACACACTGGTCTTTGCAGCAAATAAGAGGTATTTTTACTTATAAAATATCTTTAAGCCAGAATTGGATAATATACCACAGCGCTTCCTTGTATTAAGGTAGTTCAGATTCATATAAACAAATGTACAGTCAAAAAAAATCCTACTTGAGAATGAAAACAAATATAGGCTTATGAAAAAAACCCCACAAGAAACAAACCCTAAGAGAGTTGTTCTTGTTATGTTAGTAGCATGCTTTAATCCTAGCACTTTGCAGGAGGCAGATGGCAGGCGGATCTTTTGAGTTCGAAGCGAGCTAGCCTTGGTCTACCAAAAGTCTGAGTGACCAGGAACAGCTGAGGCTTCCAGGAACCCTTGTCCTCAAAAGACAAAAAAAAAAAAAGAAAAATAAGTAAAGAAATACAGATTACCTTGGATCTGGAGAGATGGCCAGCAGAGTTAACAGAGCCCGAATACTCTATCTTGCGACGAGGACCAGGTTCGTTCCACACACCCACATGCGGCTAAGAACCTCATACTTGACTCACATGTTCGAGAAGCGGGAATCAGTGCGCCCTCCATTCTGACCTTCCGCCGTGGCATTGCACGACACCAGGTGGCACAACCTTAATGCAGACAGTACACTCAATACACGTAAAAATAATCAAATAAATTTAAAGGGCATGGGCAGAGAGTGGCCTTATGCTTCATCAAGAGGCGACGAGACTGCTTATCATGCATGGATGTGACCAGCCTAGGTTCTCGATCCACGAGCACCCTACATGGTCTAGTTCGGTGAGAACCCCTTTGACTTCCAGTCGCCAGGGGGAATCCGACGCCCTCGTTCTGAACCCACAGCATGTATGACACGGGTCCGACAAACCTACATGCGACAGTACATTCATACAATAAATAAATAATAAAATTTAAAATAATCTAAATAAATAAAAAAAAAAAGAAAGTTCCAGAACGCATGTGTTTACAAATATCATAGATGACACACAAATTTGGTCCAAATACTTGTAAGAAAAGAAGTGGTTTCACATTATATGGCAAAACATCCATCATACCTTGCTCCAAGCAAAACATAACTAAAAATTCAGTATTTCACACACCTACAGTTTGAATATCCTAACAGTATAACAAACAAGACAGAATGGAAACTCTGTTGAACCAAAATTAGACAGAAATGTTTTCTAGGCTGAGAGTAGCTCTTTAAAATCAGGAGTAGATCATTTACAGGATTCAAAGAAACAATGATAGACAATGTCCTGATCTGTGATGTTCATATGAGTGCTCAGTTTGTTAAAAGCAACACATTGAAGCCGGGCATGGTGGCGCATACCTTTAATCTTAGCACTTGGGAGGCAGGCAGATCTTTGTGAGTTCAAGGCCAGCCTGGTCTACAGAGTGAGTTCCAGGACAGCTGAGGCTACAGGGAGACCCTGTCTCAAAAAGACCAGAAAAAAAAGCAACACGTTGAACTTTTGGCTAAGAAAAATAAATTACAAAGTACAATTAAATACCTGTAAATTCAATAATGAAGTAAAAAAATGTGGATTCATTTACTTTATTTTTTTTTAAATTTTTTTATTTATTTATTTATTTATTTATTTATTTTATTTATTTTATTTATTTTTTTTTTTTTTTTTGGTCTCCTGTAGCCCCAGCTTCTTGCTTCTGTAGACCAGGCTGGCCTTGAACTAACAAAGATCCGCCTGCCTCTGCCTCCAAATTATTTTTTTTTTTTTTTTTATTTATTTTATTGTATGCATGTATGTGTGTGTGTGTAATTTACCGTGTCATGAATGCTATAAGAGGTCAGAAGAGGGGTGTCAGATTCCCCTGGAACTGGAGTTCTCCCTGGAATTGGAGTTACAGATGGTTCTCAGCCACCATGTGGGTGCTGGAGATCAAACCTGGGTCCTCTGCAAGAGCAGTCAGTGCTCTTAACCCCTAGGCCATGTCTCCAGCCCCCTCATTTACTTTAATACATATTTTAAATGTTACTTTGAGACAAAAATAAATAAGCATACCTGGAAGTACATACTTAAGACACAGAAGAGACTGCATGGAAAGAATCCTTTTGGATGCTTAATGCCACACAATTAGCCTAGATTAACCAAGGTTTTTGTTTTCTCAAGGTCAGTTGAGGATCTGGTCCTCAAGGGTCACTCAGGTTTTTCTGGGGGAAAGAGAGCCCCTGGCTCCTTTTGGCTTTTCAATCACCAATTTCATCCACTCGAGGACAAAGTTAGGTCTTACTAGACCATGCTTCCCTTTTTGAAGAGGACTTACCTCTTTATAGACTGGACACTGGCTGACGTCCCATTAGTGGATCTCCAAGACTTCCCTGCACAGGAAGACTGGTGACTCACATTTGCAGGACATTGCAAGAGATGACCCCATGCATAGTTCCCTGGGACTTAGTTGACCTCTGAGGGCAAGGAACAAAGTTATCCCTTAAGTCCCTCGGCCAAATTGGTATGGGCATTAAGAATGGTCATTAAGCATCCAGAAAGGTTAAGTTACACCAGCCTGATACTTTTAACTAGTCTATATTTTAGAAAATGCTTGGACAAAAGCTCAAGCAGCCTTGTATAAGAAATACTAAGAAGCACTCCCATAAATACCATGGTTAGACATAATATCATGACAAACTAGTTTTTTCCGAATTCCTTTGATCTTATATTACTCTAAAACATGCATACATATCCTTCATCCGTATACCAAAAATTCCTAACTCTGAAAATAAATGGTAGCTTAGTTCTAGAACCTAAGAGATTCACAATATAAGAGCACAGTTGTTTTCAGATCACATTAATGTTGCTCAGTTTGCCTTACAACTAGGCTGTCACCATTTCTGTTAGTTCATATGCATACCTGAGCAACTGTCTGGAAGACTGTTTTCTTGTGGTCATCCACTCTCTCTGGCTCTTAAAATCTTTCTACTTCCTATTCTGAAAGATCCCTAGCCTTGGGAGGGAGAGGTTTGAACTAGCTGTTCTACTCAGGGCACTTGTGGCCTCTTGTTCTCTGTATATTCAGTCCATCCTTTCTTATGTGCAAGATCTTCTGCTTACTTTGAAGTTCAAGAATTTTGTAGGTAGCTATGTTTCTCGATAATTATACTCATAGTTGTAGATATAGATCTTTCTTCAACACAGATACATGTTTTTCTTCAGATATCTCTCTTCCATTGGCTCTTTTTAACCTCTTAGAATCTACTCTCTTCCAAATGATGATCCATCTTCCAAATTTTCTTTTTGTTTTTCCCCTATCTTGGTCACAATTTCTTTTCTATTGTATTTTTGCTGTTGACATATTTCTTCCACTATATTTTCACCTGAAAATCATGATGATGTCTCTCTCTGGAGTCTTGTGCTGTTAATCCTGGGTGTCAACTTGACTGGATTTGGGATGAACAAATATGAGAAAGAGATCTTCAGATTGGATTATCTCAAGCCAGATGGCCCATCCTAAATGTGGGCGTTACCTTCTGCTGGCAGCCCATATAAAAGGCCATGGCAGACGGAGCTAGTCCTTTTTTTTTTTTTTCTGCTTGCCTTCTCTCTCACTGGTGAGTTTGTCTTGCTGCTGTGATCAACTCTTTGGATCCCAGTGTAGACTGAGACAGGCAGCTCTCTCGGAATCCATCGGGCCTTCAGCACCAGATTGGGACTACTGAGACATCAAGCCTTGTGGACTGAGCAACTGCCTGGATTCTCAGCCTCTCCCTATGGTGCAGTTATTGTTGGACTACTTGGACTCTATCCCATGAGCAAAATCAATCAATCAATCAATCAAGATAGATAGATTCGTTCAATTGATTGTTTCTTTCTTTTTTTTTTTTTCTTTTTTTTTGGTCTTTTTGAGAAAGTTTCTCCCTGTAGCCCCAGCTGTCCTGGAACTCACTCTGTAGGCCAGGCTGGCCTTGAACTCACAACTCACAAAGATCCGCGTGCCTCTGCCTCCCGAGTGCTAGGATTAAAGGCGTGCGCCACCACGCCCGGCTTGATCGTTTCTTTAGAGAACCCTGACTAATACAAGTTTCTTTTTGTGCTGTACTTAGATCTCCCTAGTGTTCCAATTGATCTTCTCTTCTTGCTATAAACTTGTTGGTTTCTTCTAGCAACTCTTTCCTAAAGGACTTAGCTGTTTGATTTGTTCTCATTCTGGTACTCTGGGAGTAGCCTGTGTCAGTAGTCTTGACAAGTTGGAAGAATAGTGGAGTGAAAAGGAATCCCCTCCGCTCGCTGAGCTCGTGGTTCCCAGGCCTTAGTATGCTTCTTCTCTGGCAAGGAGGTGTCAAGGAAAATACTAACACAGGGTGCAAATGAACCGAGGCAGATTAATTATCACAGTACCATAGAGACAAACTACCAGCAGCCACCATTTTTATGTTTTCACACCAGAAGCTTCCCACCTCTATTAGTTACTTTTCTGTTGCTGTGATACAACACCATGACCAAGGGAACTTATAAAAAGGAAGAGTTTATTTAGTTTAGGGTTCCAAAGGCACAAGAGTCCATCATGGAGGGGAGGCATGGCGGCAGTGGTGGCTGGAGTATGCACAGAAGTGCTTACATCTTTAAGAAGGCACAGGAAGTGGAGAGGTGCTGGAGATTCAACAAGACTTCAGACCTCTGTGAGCCCACTCCCCCCCCCCCAACCCCCAGTGCCCTGCTTCTTCCAGCAAGGCCACATCTAAGACCTCCCAAAACAGTGCCAGCACTGGGGATAAAATATTCAAACACTTGGAGCCTATGAGGGACATTCTCATCCAAACCACCACACCACCCTGACCTCCAGCCCCTGCCCTACCCACAACGTTAACCCCCGTTCTAGGTCTATGATGCTTTTCCTTCAGGTCCCTCTTGCCTACTGAATGGCCCTGGCAGATGCAGTTGTGGCAGAGCTGGAAACAGATGGAATGTGAGAGACCTCGTGGTACTGTCTCTGCCTTGGATAAATTTGAAATTAATTGTTTTTTTATGTTCATCCAAATATTTTTTTCATTCTAAATGGGTAATATGCACATAAAACTTCATGATCCATGTAAATAAAAAGATGTACTTGCAACTAGAATTTCAAGAAACATTTTTTTTATATTCCTTACAGATGCAAACAAATCAAAAGAGTTTGTTCAAATTCTCCAATGTAAGGTTATGCAGACACCAAACATGGAAAATGTCAGATCTGGCACAGAAACCCGACCCATGTCAGAATCTATGGTTTTAGAATGGAATGGTTATTTGATATTCATACAAACCTCAGCATGTTTCTTCTTTTTCTTTTTTGTATCCTGAGAAAGCTATAATTTGAATGGAAGAGCAGTAGTTAGGAGCAAAATACTAATCAAAATCAGAAAACCATGTATTAAACTCTCCCATGAGTGAGGGTCTATGTAAATCACACCACATCTTGCCATTCCCTTCTGAACCCTTGAGGTACTTTTTCCAAACACAGCATTAGCTGTTTATGGACCCCAAATTCCTTCTTGTACGTCTCAGGAACTTTTCTGGATTGCCCCCCTTCCTAACTATGGCCGATCCAGTTTTTCTTCCAGAACTCCCCCCAACCCCCAATGTTTCCTCTCATGGAGTCTGCTTTTGCCCACAAGCCTTGGCATTTTAAAGGGCTTAAATTTTTTTTTTAAGTTACAAAGAAATCACCAAAAGTTATCTTAAATATATGTCTTCAGGCCACTCATACATATAAATAAACAAAAATTTATTTTTTTTTAATTTATATGTAGGAGTCAATTGCCTGCATGTCATGTAAGTGCACCCATGTCATGCAGTGCTGACAGAAGTCAGAAGAGGGTGTTGGACCCTGTGGTACTGGAATTATAGCCAGTTGTTATCTGCCATGTGGGTGGTAGGAATTAAACCTGGGTCCTCTGCAAGAGCAACCAGTGCTCTTAACTGCTGAGCCATCCCCCTCTGCCCCTTTCTTCAGTGGCCTACATTAAGCCTCAGAGCCTTGGGAACCTTCTATTTATTTATTTATTTATTTATTTATTTATTTATTTACGTGTGTGTGTGTGTCAGGGGGGGTGTTTGTGACAGGGTTTCCCTGTAGCCCCAGCTGGCCTGGAACTCACTATGTAGACCAGGCTGGCCTTGAACTCACAGAGATCCACCTGCCTCTGCCTTCTGAGTGCTGGGATTAAAGGCGTGTGCCACCCCCTCCTTCCTTTTGCTTTCACTCTGTGGCTCCAACTGAGGAAGATCTTCCTTCCCCTACTCTTGGCCTCCAGCATAGTCCTTTGTTATCAGTCCTGGACATTCTGAGAATTTTATTTGGGGGGAACTTGAGATGTGTTCACCCAAATGTACAGTGATGCTTTTCATGAGTCAGAAAAGTTCCATCTGTAACCTACACATGAGACTGCCACTTTCAATTATCCCTTAATAAGTACCACAGTCTCAAGGAACTTGAAGTATTCTGTCCTTCATGCTCAGGAATTGTCAAGCTCATGTATAATTCATAGCTTCAAATCTGAATGGTATAATGTAAATTTGAGAAGATTGAAATGATGATTAATTTCTGCAAAGCAAAACCACTGAGACTATTTCCTTCAGAGTTTAGCAACATTGGGTGTTTTACAGTTTGGAGATAGTTCTTTGGAGAGAGAGAGAAAGTGTGAGTACAAGTGTGAGTGTGCGTGTGTGTGTGTGTGTGTGTGTGTGTGTGTGTCCTGTGCAATTTAGTGTTAGCAGCATGCCTGCCTCTACACACTAGATACCATTAGCATTTCCTCTCTCATTGTAATAATTGAATGCAACTATAAACCAAACATGGCGGCTCAGGGCTGTAATCTTAGCACTTGGAAGACTGAGGCAGGAGGATTTGAGTTCAAGACCAGTCTGGGTCACATAATGAGAACTTTTCTCAAAATGAGTGAATAGATGAATAATAAAAAATAAATTAATAAATAAATTACTGTAGACATGGCTAAATGTCCCTTGGTCCCTTGAGGGTAAAATTGTCTGTAGTCGATACCATTAGATTAAAATTAAAAGGGTTAAAAGATGTATCATAAAGAAGAGCTTTATGAGGCATGGTAGCACACACCTTTAATTCCAGCACTCTGGAAGCAGAGACAGGTGGATCTCTGCAAGTGCGAGGCCAGCCTGGTCTACATAGTGAGTTCCAGGACAGCTGGGACTACAGGGAGACCCTGTCTTGAAAAGACCAAAAAAAAAAAAAAAAAAGGTTCAAAAACATTTACTTTTTTTTTTCTTTTTGAGACAAGGTCTCCCCGTAATCCCAGTTGTCCTGGAACTTGCTATGTAGACCAGGCTGGTCTTGAACTCACGGAGATCTGCTTGCCTCTGCCTCCCGAGTGCTGGGATTAAAGGCATGTGCCACCATGGCCAGCTGTTATTTATTTATTTACTGTATGTGTGTACATGTCTTTAATCCCAGCACTGGGGAGGGGGAGGCAGGTGGATCTCTTTGAGATTGAGGCCAGCATGGTCTACAAAGGGAGTTCCAGGCCAGCTGGTCTACAGAGAGACCCAAATAAAATTATTTAAAATTAAATAAAATTATTTAAAATTAAATAAAATAATTTTTAAAATAAAAATATGAGAAAGTAAAAGAAACAGAGAAAGAAAGAAAGAAAGAAAGAAAGAAAGAAAGAAAGAAAGAAAGAGAAAAAGAAAAGTAAATGTGGAAATTAGCAGCCAAATTTAACTCTTAAAAGGCAGGGAAGAACTTCTAAGGTATTAAAGTGTATTATAAAGTATATGAAGGTCTCTTACACCCATCACAGTCACTAGCAACTTTCACTTCCACTGAAAACAGAACAGTTTCAACTCAAAGGCTTGTCATAAAATACAGTTGATAAATTGCTTGTGAGACTGTTATACACTGGAATTACTCCTGAGAAAGAAATAGAATTCTCTTTTGGTCCAGTTTTCAAAAAGAGATAAATTCCTCATTTCTAAGATAAGGCTGGTGCCATCATGCCTTATATAACACGCTAGAGGACCTATGCTTTCCGCATTCTGGAAAACACTAGAACACTGTATCGTTTATTAAAAAGTGTAATTTTTCCAAACAGAAAACTACTCATCGACTACAAATGATTTATATTATCTTGGCATTAATGGGAAAAAATAAGAACTGAAAACTATTGTCAACAACAACAACAACAAAAAACTATTGTCACCTGGTAGGATTGCTGTGAGTTCAAGGCTAGCCTGGGCTACTTAATGAATTCCATGCCAGCCTGGGCTTCAGAGTAAGACCCTGTCTCAAAGAAACAAAATCACCTTTCAATATATTATTTGGAAAATACTTCTAAAAGGAATTGGAGGAAGTTCAATTTGTTCTGTGTCTATTGTTTGTGATTATCTTACTCTGAATTATTTATTTCCTCTAAGTGGTAAGAAAAAGTGCTACTCTTCTTTTGAAGAACCATAGGCTGAGGGTCTATGGTTTATATGGAAGGAGAGTTTAAATTCAGAAAAGAAACTACTAGAAAGAAAAATAGATTGATGCCTATTTAAACTTATTTATAGATCTGTTTCATCCCAGTTAAATTCTTTTTTTAACACATTTAGAGATTTACATTTATTTTATTTTATTTATTTTTGTATGTGTATGAATGTACTGTCTGCATGTAGGTTTGTGCACCCGTGTTGTGCAATGCCTCGGAGGTCAGAAGAGGGTCTCAGATTCCCCTGGAACTGGAGTTCTCCTGGAACTGGAGTTACAGATGGTTCTTAGCTGCCATGTGGGTGCTGGGGATCAAACCCGGGTCCTCTGCAAGAGCAGTCGGTGCTCTTAACCACCGCTAGGCCATCTCTCCAGCTCCCCCAGTTAAATTCTTGATGGTCACTGTGCTTGCTGGCTGTCAACCTGACACAGCCTAGAGTCTCCTAGGAAGAGGAGCCTCAGGTGAGGAATTCCTTATATCAGGTTGGCCTGTGGGCATGTTTATGCAGATTGTCTAGGTTTTTAGCTGAGAAGGGCCCAGTCTACCCTGGGCAGCAACATTCCTCAGGCAAGTGGTCCTGGGCTGTAGCTAAGAGTGAGCCAGAGAGCTAGGCAGCAGGGTCCTCCAGTTTCTGCCTTGACTTTCTGCCATGACTTCCCTCAGTGCTGGATTATGACCTGGACGTGTAAGCCAAGTACACCCTTTCTTCCCCCAAATTGCTTTTGGTCAGAGTCTTATCACAACAACGGAGAAGAAATTAGACAGTCAACAAAAGTTTAAACTCTTGAATCTAAAGTAATATTAGTTAGCAATTTGTAGGTTAAAGAATTGTTTCTAAATGTTAATTGATTATTGAGGGGGGGAAGCACATGTGTGCCATAGCACGTGTGTGAAGATCAAAGGAAATTGTAGAGTCTGCTCTCTCCATCTTTTTTTTTTTAATTTTATTTATTTCTGTATGTGTATCAATGTACTGTCTGCGTGCAGGTTTGTGCACCCGTGTCGTGCAATGCCGCGGAGGTCAGAAGAGCGTCTCGGATTCCCCTGGAACTGGAGTTCTCCTGGAATTGGAGTTTCAGACGGCTCTCGGCCGCCATGTGGGTGCTGGGGATTGAACCCGGGTCCTCTGCAAGAGCGGTCGGCGCTCTTAACCGCTAGGCCATCTCTCCAGCCCTGCTCTCTCCATCTTTATGTGTGTTCCTGAAAAGCGACTCAGCTCACCAGGCTTGCATCATTAGGCAGCAAGTGACTTTACCACTGAGCCATCTCACTGGCCGGGTGTGCTGGTTCACACCTTTAATCCCAGCACTCAGGAGGCTGAGGCCGGTAGATTTCTGTGAGTTCAAGCCCAGCCTAATCTACATAGTGAGTTCCAGGCCCGCTGAAGCTCCAGGAAGACCCTGTCTCAAAAGACCAGTCTCCACAATCAGAGAATCATATCCTCTAGACAACAACAGGTGCTTCAGGGACAGGCAGGTGACTTCATTTCAGGTGGACTGAGAATGGACTGAGTAGACTGACAGACAAAACCCAGAATCCTCCAGGGGTAGAGTGAACAGGTGTGAAGCAGCCAAGAACAAAGATGTCCATGCAAGTCATTCCTCACTTGGGTGTTTCAGGAAATTCTTATTTGGGGGTAGGGTATTATTGTGATATCTAGTTATATAGTTTCTCTTCAGAGAGAACTAGGGAGTCACTGGAGCAGAGACTCACTAGTTCTCTACTATGCATTGTAACTGAATAAGAGAGTAATAGACTTTTCTAGAGTAGCAGCATTTTTATCTAGGCACAAGGTTGCAAACACATTCCTCAGTTACTTTACCAGGAGGTTGTAAGCCTGTGGCAAAATTCTATCAATGAGGTATGAGGAGTGATTTGGACAATGTCCAGGTTATGTTCCTTTCAGGCAAAGTGGGTTAAGTTATTGCTTCTTGATGAGTTTTCTCATTACTTTCCCACCATGGAGTGGAATGAGCCATCCTGCCTCTTTCCTATGAAGAAGGTGGAGTGAAAATATAAAAAGAAATCTAGGAGACCAACACTGTGGAGCCCTTATGCTGTTACATGGTGAATCATTGCATTGTTTTAAATCTATGTTGTATCTAATATTCTAATATGTACTATTGACACTATAATCTATTCATAATTCACTGACAAAAAAATAGAATCCTTATTTATCCTACCTCTATATGACTTAGAAGAGAAAATAAATTCAACTTAATATATAAAGTTTTTTTTGGTCTTTTCAAGGCAGGGTCTCCCTGTAGCATCAGCTGTCCTGGAACTCACTCTGTAGACCAGGCTGGCCTTGAACTCACAAAGATCCACCAGCCTCTGCCTCCTGAGTGCTAGGATTAAAGGCGTGTGCCACCACGCCTTTGTTACATAAGGATTTTTATCCTAAAGAGAAGTATTAGCCCAAAATATTGAGATTTTCTTTCAGAATCACCAATACCTCAAATGGTAAAAAGTGTTAACCAGGGAAGAAAAAGAAACTTACCTTCTACTGAGCATCCCTGCTTGGAAGGCAAAGGCCCAGTACGTCCCCAAACCACTCCTCCTCTCCCATTCTAGGATGCTGAGTCGTACTCTCATTCTACCACTACACACCGAGATGCCAGAGAAGAATCACTGACTTAGAAGGAATTAAAACAAAACCGTCTAGTGCCAGGAGTGGGCTACTTCCTTATGAGTTGTTGATTCAGAGAGGTCCTTGAAGCCCCAAAGCAATTACTAGGGAAGAATTGTCATCAACAGTCTTACCCAGCTGTGGATTCTACGTGCTACACTGCTGACTGGCCAGGCAATGAGAACCCATTGGTACAATATTGGGAGTAACCAACCATTTTCTGATCAAAACTGAAGCCTGCTCCATAGGCAGGAACCCATATTTGGTACTATAAACCTGGTCAAAAGCCCATAGCTGGTCCATTCCTTTAATCCTAGCATTTAAGAGGCAGAGGCAGATGGATCTCTGTGAGATCAAGGCAGACCTGCTCTACATAGCAAATTCTAGATCAGCTGGGGCTACAGGGAGATGCTGTTTCAAAAAAGAAAGAAAGAAAAAAGAGAGGTCATATACCCTAATGAGAAAGTGTCCACAGTTATTTTGCTAAATGGATGTGATGTGTACCTCTATCATCACAATACTCCTATAGGTGAGAAGGGAAGTAGATAGAAATAGGAGACTCACCAGAAAGCATGTGGGCTAGCGTGCCTGGAATGTCCAGCAGTGTCTGAAACAAGAAGAGAGACCCTGTCTCAAACAAGGTAGGAGAGCTGATTCCTGAAAGTTGTTCTCTGATGTGCCCATGCATACTGTGGTGTGCGCACACTCCTTCCCAAAAATAAAAATAATTTTTTTAAGACTACACAAAATGGTGT
>VZQC01006706.1:29143-61580 GCA_009823505.1 Rhizomys pruinosus
TTATAGGTTAATTTTGGATCCTGCCACTTTACTTAAATTCTTAATCATTTCAAAAAATAGGATGGGCTGGTGGAGGGGTTAGCATCCCTTAATAACAATCATAGAGCATCAGCAAAAGGGATACTGACGTCCTCCTCTGGTTCCAATTAGTACGCCTTTTAATTTCCTTTTCTTCTTGCCTTATTGCCAGAGCAAGAGTTTCAAGCAAAGCCACATAGTCAGAGAAGTGGTGACAAGGGGCAACCTTTGGTTGCTGAGTTCCTAACCTTTAAAGGGGAATGCTTCTGTATTTTCTCCATTTAGGATGATGTGGGATGTGTGGTTTCCTGTGGAATGTCTTTTTGGTTACATTGAAGAATGATCCCTCTGATCCAATTCCCTCTAGGACTTAAGCATGAGGGATGCTTGATTTTGACAAAGGATTTTTCGTCTTCTCTCGGCATCAATGAAATGAGCATATGGTTTTTTTTCTCTTTCAGTCCAGTATGTGTGTTATGATATTTATTCTTTTTGTATTTGAACCATCCTGGCATCGCTAGTATGAATCCACTTAGTCATATTGAAGCTCTGTTGATTTGGTTCTGTATGCGGTTTGCAAGTAGTTTGTTGAGAATTTTTGTATCTGTGTTCATTAAAGAGATGAGTCTATAGTTCCTTTTGGTTGTATCTTTGCCTGGTTTTTGGGGCAGTAGAAAGGATGCTGGGGTTCATAAGGAATTTGGGAGTTCCCCCTCTGTTTGTATCCTTCGGAACAATTTGATAATATGGTTTTATAATCTTTTTTTTTTAAAAAAAAAAAATGTTTTGTAGAATTCTGCCATGAAACCATCTGGGCCGGGGCGTTTTTAGTTGGAAGTTTTCTTATTACAACATCTGCAATTTTTTCATATATTATGGTCTGTTTAAGCTGTCGATCTCTTCTGGGTTAAGCTTTGGTGATTCTCAGGATTTCAGATATTCATTACATTTCTCCTAGGTTTTCAAAACTTGGTAGAGTATGGTTTTTTGAAGTATTCCCAGATGAAGTGGATCTGTTCATTGTCTGTTGGTGATATTTCCCTTTCATCATGGAATGCTATTATGCGGAGTTGGCTCGTCTTTCCTTTTGTTAACTGGGCTGGAGGTCTTGTCTATCGTGTTTATTCTCTCAAAGAAACAACTTTTGATTCATTTGATTTTTTTTGTAGTGTTTTCTTTGTTTCTATTGCATTGATTTCTGCGTCTGATTTTTGTTTATTTCTTCCTGTCTGTTGTGTTTTAGGGTTCAATTTGTTGTTGCCTCTCAGTTGTTTTTAGCTGCAGTGTTAGATTGTTCACTTGGCTCTTTCTGTTTGGCTGATGTAGTCACTCAGGCCTATAAACTCCTCTCTTGGTACTGCTTTAAAGTATCCCATAGATTTGTTGTGTTTTGTCATTGTCAGTCAGTTCCAGGAATGCTTTTATTTCTTTCTTTATCTCTTCCTTGACCCATTCAATATTCAGGAGTGTGTTTGTTTAGTCTCCATTTGTTTCTTGTACAGGTAGTAGGGGCTATCCTGGTGTTGATAGTGAGCTTTATTGCTTTATGATCTGATAGAATGCATAAAATTTTTCGTCTTTTGGTATTTGTTGAGATTTTTTCTGTGTCCTAGTATGTGGTCGATTTGGAGAATTGTTTCCATGGGATGCTGGGTAGAAATGTATTCTCTGGTATTAGGGTGGGAATATAGAGTAGAGGTCTATGAGGTCCTCTTGGTGTATCATATCATATTCAGTTCAGATGTCCGCTCTGTTTATTCTATTGTCCAGTTTGACCTGTCCAAAGTGCCAGTGGAGTATTGAAGACCCCACTATTAGTGTACTTGATTTAATCTGTGTGTCTTGTAGTCCTGGAGAATTGGCTTTATAAAGTTATTGCACAGAGTTTGGGTTCATATATATTCATGATTGTGAAATCTCGTGTCAACGTGTTCCTTTCATAAAGATGTATGGCCCTCTTTGCTCTTCGGATTTCTTTTACTTTGAATTCCGAATGTGTCTGATATTTAAATCGCAACACCTGCTTTTTTTTTTGGTGGTACGCATTTGCTTGGAATATTTTTTTTCCATCCCTGTGTCATCTTAAGTTGGTTCCTATCCTTGAGAGTGGGATGAGTTCCTTGTAGACAGCATATAAAGGGTTCTGTTTCCTAATCCAATCTCCCGTACGTTTGATTGGGGGAGTTTAGTCCCATTACTATTTAAGGTTATCATTGAAAGATAATTGTTGTTTCCTTGTTTTCCATTTGGCATTTTTAGTCTAGGTTCTACTTCTGCAGTTTATGCTTTTATTATTTCTCTTTCTAGGGCTTGGGGATAGTTGGCTCCGTATCTTCTGTCCTTTGAATCTGCGTCAAGTAACTTTCGGAGGGTTGGTTTTTCGGACAAAACGTGTTCTCTCATCTGGTTTATGTTTATGTCATGGAAGAGTTTTCTCTCTCCTTCAACTATAATCAACATTTTTTTTTTTTTGGTTGTTTGTCTTTTTGAGACAAGGTCTTCTGGACTCCTCAGTGGCCTGGAACATCACTATGTAGATGCCAGGCTGCGGCCTTGAACTCAACAGGAAGACAACTCACGTGCCTCATGCCTCCTTAGTGCTGGATTAAAGGTGTGAAGCCAGCACACCTGGGTAATAATCTACATTTTTGTTGCTGGGTAGAGTAACCGGGGTTGGCATCTATAGTCCTGTAACACTGGGGATGCTTTTTGCTCCAATTTCTTTCTTGCTTTCAAACGTTGTGGCGACTGAGAATCAGTTTTTGGGGTAATGGAGGGGGGGTGGGCTTGATGGTGGGGGTCGTTCCCCTTATATGTAACATGCTGTTTTTCTCTTGTGGTTTTCAGAATTTTTTTCTTGTTTTGGGCGTCTAGACTTTTAACTATGATATGGCAAGTGGAGTTTCTTCTCTGATCGTGTTCCCTGTTTGAAGTGCTTGTGCTTTTGTATTTGTATGGGTTTGTCTGTTTTTAGTTTGGGGGAATGTTCATCCATTATTCTGTTGAAGATCTGATCAATACCGTTCTCTTTGGATCCTTTTCCTTCTCCTTCCCTATCCTATGGATATGAGGGTTGATCTTTTCATAGTGGCCCTCACATTGCCTGGTTGTTCCACTTTTGTTTATTTTAAATTTTCATAATCGTTTTACTTGAGGTTGTTAGTTGTTCGTGTTATCTTCAGGTCTGATATTCTTTGTTCTGGCTTCCTCCTTCTACTTCTGAGGCCTGTTTTCTTCTGTTCCTTTCCTCTTGATTGGATGAGTGTTTGATTTCCCTTTTTCATTTCAACCTGTGTTTCCCGGTAAGTATTTCACTCCTTTAGGAGCGTTCTCATCCTCCGGTAGCCCCTTGCTTGCTGGTTGGTTTCCTTTTCTTTTTTTTTTTTTTTTTTTTTTTTTTTTTTTTTTTTTTTTTTTTCTTCTTTCTCTCTAGTTCTTTCTGGAGTTTGTCATTCTCTCCCTCTAGGTCCTTCTTGAGTTTTTCATTCTCTCCCTCTAGGTCCTTCTTGAGTTTTTCATTCTCTCTCCTTAGTTCTCTGACTTGTTCTTTATATTCTTTGATTTCTTTGAATATGTCTGCAATTGTTCCTCTAAGATCTGTGTCCTGGGCCACCCCAGGGGATCCCACTGTAGGAATCTTCCACAGGGTTGGTAGAACTTGGTGTGGAATTATCCTGCCCCTTTCCCATCTTGTCCCTTCATCGTGTCCCTGGCATGTCGGTTTCCCTTTTACCTGTATTCTAATGTGAATCCCAAATGCCTCTTCACTGTGTTGAAGGCTTGCTTTGCTTGCCTCCTTCAGATGCCTTTGTTTGTTTTTTCTCCTTGCTTATGAAGTGTTGACTTGTCTAGGTTTCAGGCTTTAAATTTTGTTTATATATTGGTAGTCTAACTCACTCTTCCCTTTCTGTTCTGAAGGTTCTCCAAAAAACAACAAAAAACAAAAAAACACTTGGACACTTCCTCTGCAATTCCAGTTTGGGGGCAGGGGGAATATGCCTCACTTAGCCTGCTGGTACTCTGTGTTTCAGGTGGTCCTGGGAAATCCTCAATCTAAGCTCTGTGTACTCTCCAACTGCTTTTTTATACAATACAGGGCCACCTACCCAGGGGTGGCTTATCCATAGTGAGCTGGGCCCTTGCACATCACTCAACAATCAAGGAAATACTCTGTAGATATGGCCACAGCCCAGTCCAATTGAGCCAGTTCCCCAATTGAGGCTCTCTCAACCCAGGTGTGTCAAGTTGACACTAAAGCTATCCAGCACAGCAGGTGAACCATCGAACCCTCTAATTTGTTTCTTTTTCTTTTTTTAGAGATAAATTTTTACTGTCTATATGGGTGAAGAAAAGAGAAAATCATAAGCCCAACATTCAGAAATTAGTACAATTGATGTTTGTTCATTTATTTGAGAGAGGGTTTCCCCATTACCCTATCTGGTCTGGAACTCCCTATTTATAGACCTACATGCCCTCCATCTCACAGAGATTTATCTGTCTCTGATTCCCAAGTGTTGGAGTTAAAGGCATGCACCACCACACCTGACACAACTGACTCCTTTAACAGCATTATTGAAACATGTACATTAAAAGCCAGTATTTTATTTTATTTTTATTTCAAATTTTATTTATTTTTTATGTGTATGAATTTACTGTCTGCATGTAGGTTGGTGCACCCATGTCGTGCAGTGCCTTGGAGGTCAGAAGAGGGCGTTGGATTCCCCTGGAACTGGAGTTAAAGACGGTTCTCAGCAACCACATGGGTGCTGGGGATCGAACCCGGGTCATCTGCAAGAGCAGTCAGTGCTCTTAACCGCTAGGCTATCTCTCCAGCCCCTAAGCCAGTATTTTAAAAGCACAATTTCATTATATTTTAGTGTTTTTCTGAATTGTATAATCATTGTCATGTAATTTAAGAATACACTGCCGCCCCCACAAGAAACCCATGAGTAGTTAGTTCACTCCTCATTTTGCCTCACACATTCTTTTCTTACTTATCTCTAAATAAGTCCTAATCTACTTTTGCTCTATAGATTTGCCTATTCTGAGCATCTCATATGAATCTAAACACAGTATGTGATCTTTAAAAATGGACTTCTTTTACTTAACAGTGTTTTTAAGACTTCTCCACATTGCTGCCTACATCTATACTTGATCTCTGAATACTCCATTGCATCTATTTAACACATTCTGCTTTTCCATTTATTATAAACTTTGTGTTGTTTCCACTTCTGTCGTGAATAATGCTGCTATGAATATTCATGTATAACTTATTTTGTTTGATTTTTGAACGGGGCCTCATGTAGCCCAGGCTGCCCTTGAACTCTTGATACTCCCAAATACTGGGATTACAGGTATGTACTATTATGCCTGCTGTTTCCTTGAATATAGGACTACAGGCTCATAGTAACACAGTTTACTATCTTGTGAATTACCATTTCTAGATTATTTTGCAAAATGCCTGCATCATTTTGATTCCCACCAGCAATGAATGACAATTTCCGTTCTCCACAACTCACCAACTCTTATTGGCTATCAAGGGGAGGTGGAGGGAAAAAATATTTCCGTGTGTGTGTGTGTGTGTGTGTGTGTGTGTCTGTGTCTGTGTCTGTGTGTCTGTGTGTCTGTGTGTCTGTGTGTCTGTGTGTGGTGACATCTCATTTTGATTTGGATTTGTATTTCCCTAATGACTAGTCATGCTGAGCAGTTTCTCAGATGGTCATTAGCTATCTGTGGATCTTCTATGGAGGAATGTCTATTCAAATCCTTTGCCCTTTTAAAAGTTGAGTTATTTTTGTTTTCAATTGTTAATTTTTATATTCTGAGTACAAGTCATTCACCACACAACTGTTTCTAATTTTATGAGTGTTTTGCCTGCATGTATGTAAGTCCAGTGTACCTTGAGTACTTTCAGGCCTCGCTCTGACCCCTGGAACTGGAGTTATGGACAGTTATGAGCCACCATTTTGGTGCTGGGAATTGAACCCAGGTCCCCTGTGAGAATAGCAAGTGCTCTTAACCACTGAGCCATCTCTCCACCCCTATTTTTTAATTTTTTAAACTTATTTTTGTATGTGTATGAATGTACTGTCTGCATGTAGGTCTGTGCACCCCTGCTGTGCAATGCCACAGAAGTCAGAAGAGGACATCGGATTCCCCTGGAACTGGAGTTAAAGATGGTTCTCAGTCACAATGTGGGTGCTGGGGATTGAACCCGGGTCCTCTGCAAGAGCAGTCAGTGATCTTAACTGCTAGGCTATCTCTCCAGCTCCAATTTCTATGTCATTTTTAGCCAAGCTTAACTAATGTATATTAACTGCAAAAAAAATGATGTGTTTCAAGCTAGACATCGTGGGGCATGCTTGTAATCCCAGCAGCTGGGAAGCAAGGCAGGAGGATAGGGAATTCAAGACCAGCCTGGGCTAGAGTAGGCATTGTTTTGAAAAAACAAATAAGAGAAAGAAAGAAAGAAAGAAAGAAAGAAAGAAAGAAAGAAAGAAAGAAAGAAAGAAAGAAAGGAAGGAAGGAAGGAAGGAAGGAAGGAAGGATTTCGTAGGGGAGATGGAGAAGAGAGTAATCAGAATGCATTATATATACACATGAAATTGCTGAAGAACAAACTTCATTAATCAGAAGTGTAAGACCCGAATTGAGCCTTACCCTTGAGAGACCCCCGAGGGAGAGACGCAGAGAAAAGACTTGATGCAAAAGCAAGAGGTTTATTCTTCTGGAGCACTGGGGTTCGCCTGTACAATGGGGAGAGGCAAACCCCAAGCAATCTCTGCATACAGTTTTTATACACTTAGAGCAGGGCAGATTACAGTAATAGCAACAGGGCACATTTGTATTGGCTCCCCGGGGTGACCCTTACAGACTTACAGCTCATGGTTAGGTCAGCCCACCTGCCCCCACATACCAAAGGTTATCTTTAGACAGTCTTGGGACAGGAACAGAACCAGGTCTAGGGGAATTCAACCTGGGGAAAAGTGAATACCACCAGGCCTGTTTCTCAATGCCCCTGATGCATCTGGTGGACTCCAGTCTGGGGGAAAGTGAATGCTTAACCTTTGTCCAGAGTAGAAGTCTGGAATTAACACTTATCTCTTCAGAAGTTTTGTTATTAGATTGTTTTTTGTTTGTTTGTTTGTTTGTTTGTTTGTTTGTTTTTGAGACAAGGTCTCCCTATAGCCCCAGGTGGCCTGGAACTCACTCTGTAGACCAGGCTAGCCTTGAACTCACAGAGATCCACCTGCCTCTTCCTCTGGAGTGCTGGGATTAAAGGCCACACACATTTTTTTTTAATTTTTAAAAAAATTTTTTATTTATTTCGGTATGTGCATGAATGTACTGTCTGCATGCAGGTCTGTGCACCCGTGTCGTGCAATGCCGTGGAGGTCAGAAGAGGGTCTCGGATTCCCCTGGAACTGGAGTTCTCCTGAAATTGGAGTTTCAGACGGTTCTCGGACGCCATGTGGGTGCTGGGGATCGAACCCGGGTCCTCTGCAAGAGTGGTCAGCACTCTTAACCGCTAGACCATCTCTCCAGCCCCCATATGGGTAGTGTTTTTAAGCCACATTATAGTTATGCCTGAATAAAAAAAATCCTGACTCTTGGGCTGGAGAGATAGCCTAGCGGTTAAGGGCACCGACTGCTCTTGCAGAGGATCCGGGTTCGATCCCCAGCACCCACATGGCGGCTAAGAACCGTTTGTAACTCCAATTCCAGGAGAACTCCAGTTCCAGGGGAATCCAAGACCCTCTTCTGACTTCCGCGGCATTGCACGACACGGGTGCACAAACCTACATNATTCTTTTGGAGAAATGTTTATTCAAATCCCTTTGCCCTTTTAAAAGTTGAGTTAGTTTTGTTTTCAATTGTTAATTTTTATATTCCTGAGTACAAGTCATTCACCACACCTGTTTCTAGTTTTATGAGTGTTTTGAGCTATTGTATGTAGGTCACATGTTAGTGATCCTAGAGTACTTCAGAGCAGTCGTCGATCCCCTGTGGACTGGAGTATTAAATGACAGTTATGAGCCACCATTTTGGTGCTGGGAATGAACCCAGGTCCCCTGTGAGAATAGCAATGACTCTTAACCACTGAGTCCTCTCTCCACCCCCTATATTTTTTAATTTTTTAAACTATTTTGTTATGTGTATGAAAGTGTAACTGTCTTGCTATGAGGAGGTCTGGTGCACCACTCTGCTGTGCAATGCACGACGCGACCAGAAGTCAGAAGAGGAGAATCATGTAATTCCCTGGGAAACTAGTTTGAGTTTAAAGAGGTTTCGCAGTCAGTCACAAGTGTGGGTCGTGGGATTGAACCCGGGGGGTCGCTCTGCAAGAGCAAGTCAGTGATTTGATTCTTAACTCCGGGGCTAGGGCTATCTTCTCCAGCTCCAATTTTCATATGTCAATCTTAGCCAAAGTTCTCTACACCTAATGCATATATTAACTGCCAAAACATGATTGTCAAAAAATGATGTGTTTCAAGTAGACATCGGGGCTGGGCTTGTGTGGCTTGCATGCTTGTAATCCCGCACTGGGAAGCAAGGCAGGGCGGATAGGGATTCAAGACCCGCCTGGTGCTAGGTGGCCCAATTGATTTAAAAGAAAAAAAAAAACAAATAATAAGCGACGAAAGAAGAAGAAGAAAAGAAAGAAAAGAAACAGAATAGAAGAAAGAAAGAAATAAAAAAAAAAAAAAAAAAAAAAAAAAAGAAGAAAGAAAGGAAAGAAGGAAAGGAAGGAAGGAAGGAAGGAAGGAAGGAAAGGAAGGAAAGGAAAAGTAAGAATGAAGTACGAATTTTCTAGGGGAGATGAGAAGGAGTAATCAGAATGCATTCTATTTACACTGAATTGGCGTGAAGAAACAAACTTCATAATCCGAAGTGTAAGCACCCCGAATTGCGGCCCTTCCCCTTGAGAGAACCCCCGCCGCGAGGGAGACCGAGAGAAAAGACTTGATTCAACAGCCAGAGAGTTTTCTTCTTCTGGAGCACATGGGGTTCGCCTGTACAAGGGGAGAGGCACACCCCAGAGCAATCTCTGCATACAGTTTTTATACACTTAGAGCAGGCAGATTACAGTAAAGCAACAGGGCATCTTTGTATTGGCTACACGGGGTGACCCCTTAGCAGGACTACAGAGCTCGATGGGTGGGAGGAGTCAGCCCACCTGCCCCCACATAACACAAGGTCATCTTTAGCACAGTCCTGGGACAGGAGACAGAACCAGGTCTAGAGGAATTCACCTGGGGAAAATGAATACCACCAGGCCTGTTTCTCAATGCCCTGATGCATCTGGTGGACTCCAGCTCTGGGGAAAGTTGAAAGCTTAACTTTGTCCCGAGTAGACTAGAATGTCTGGAAATTCACAATTATCGTTCAGAAGTTTGTTATTAGATTGTTTTTTGTTTGTTTGTTTTTTGTTTGTTTTGTTTTGAGACACCGGTCCTCCAGAAGCTAAAGCACCCAGGTGGCCTGGGAACTCACTCTGTAGACCAGGCATTGGCTTGAAACTCAGATTATCCTGCTTTCTTGTTCTTTTTCCTCTGGGTGCTGGGATTAAAGGCACACACATTTTTAATGGAGGTTGGGGATCAAGCCAAAAAGCCTTTCACAGGCTAAGCCAGCACTCACTCTAACCATTGAGCTCTATTCCTCCCTGTGTTCTTCGTAAGTTTAAGCAGAGGAATAACTACTGGCCGGCTCCACTTCTTTGTCGTAGGCAAGTTCAAATGCAAATTAGTTTTCTCATGCTGTTACTCAAATAGGATACTATCATTTAACAATATTGAACACATTTTTATAAAATTTACACATTTATTAAGAACATAAAGAGGGGATGTCTCAAACCTTTTGATTGGCCAATTAAAATTCTTATAGCCATTATTTTCCATTTTTTTGAAATATTTCAAAGTTTGATGTTTTCATTTCTTATTTTTGAGTACTGATTTATTTGCTTCATGGGGTTAACTACCCCCTGAAAGAACACCTTTTAAATGGACAAACATAATGCAACAACTATTGAGATAAAGACACATAGACACTGGTAACAACCCTGAGAGAGACTTACTTGATGACTTTATATCTATGTGGGCGCCAACATGATGTTAGCTGTATAAATTCTCAGGTACGATTCAATCAGTGTAATCTCAAACGTAATGGTCTTCTGTTTGGTGAAATGGATTCATGAATAACCTACATTTTAGCATAAGATAGAGGATATTTTAAGATTAGATGCCCAGGGCTGAGAGCTAGATTGCCAAGCGCTATTGTGCTTGAAGCTGACAGCCGTGGGTGTGAACTATCTCACAGCACGACAAAAAAATTAGTAATAATAGTGATAATAACAAAGTAAATAAACAAATTGCAATGGAGATTAATGTCTTTTTAGTTAGAACATTTTTTTACCTCTGTTTATTTTGTGTGCATATATATGCAATCATGTATGAAGAGAGGCCAGAGGACAGCTTGTGGGAGTTGGTTCTCTTCTTCCATCAAGTGGGTTCCAGGGATCCAACTTGGGTTGCAAGGCTTGCTAGCAAATGCTTTTATCTGATGAGCCATCTCATTGGCTCAAATTTATTAATTTCTTGACATCTTATTGACAAAAATTAGATGGTTTATGATGCCAGACATGGTAGGGCTCACCTTAACCCCAGCACTAGGGAGCAAACACAGGCAGATCTTTTGTGAGTTTAAGGTTAGCCTGGTCTACATAGTGAGTTCCAAGATAGCCAGGGATACATAGTGGGACTTTGTCTAAAAAAAAAAAGTACTCAGTGAAGGTCAGCCATTATTATTACCATTATAGACAAGTAATTATTTGTTGATTCTTTTCTCTCCTTTATTGGGAACACAATCTTTTAAAAAATTATTTATTTGTGTGTGTGTGGCAGGTGGGTATGTGTGGCAGGTGTGTGTGTGTGTGTGTGTGTGTGTATGTGTGCCACAGTGTGAATGTGGAGGCCAGAGGGCATTTTGCTGGCCCCCGCATCTTGTTTTTTTTTTTTTTAACATTTATTTATTTACTTATTTTTTTGGTGTTTTTGAGATGGGGTCTCCCTATAGCCCCAGCTGGCCTGGAACTCTCTCTGTAGACCAGGCTGGACTTGAACTCACAGAAATCTGCCTGCCTCTGCCTCCCAAGTGCTAGGATTAAAGGCACGTGCCACCACACCCAGCCACAATCTTGTTTTTAAGATGGATTTTGGCCTTTTGAGGTCAAGAATTGAATTTTAGTTAAAAATCTAATTTAATCTATAGGCACTTTTTGTAGGAAGAAAAGGTTCTTCCATAACTCGGAGACCCGTGTCGGCCAGTCTGGCTATAGAGCTAGAACCGCTCTCCTGCTCCTGATGGACCCTTCTTCGCTATCTCTACAGGAAAACGTTCAGACTTGAGGGCTCCTGGGTTAAGAGCAGAATGGACTCAGGGCTCATGATCAAACTGCCATGCTAACGACTGAGCTGGTCCAAACCCTTTGGGCTTTTCCTTCCTCTGTGCTTTGTGCCCCTCTTCTCTTGTTCGGAAACATCCTCTTCCCATCCGAAGCAAGAAGCATAAGACTCAGTCTACTGCCTCCAGGGAAGGCAGTCAGCTCTGGCTCAGTGCTTTCTTTTCTTAATTCACATTCATGTCGTATTCAGACTAATATCTAGACCTCTCAAATCCACACATTTCCCCAGTAATCTAACACTTCACACTTGGTCACCCCTACTCATATTCTTGGCCTGATAATCACAGCACAGCTCTGAGTTCTGCCCTGGATCCCACTCTTCTGGGACAGCTCACAACCACCTGTAATTGCCACTCTGGGGGGTCAGAGTGACACACAGTCACATAATTTAAAATAAATCTTTAAAACATATTTTAGCCAAGCATGGTGGTGCACGCCTTTAATCCTAGCACTTGGGAGGCAGAGACAGGCGGATCTTTGTGAGTTGAGGCCAGCCTTGTCTACAGAGTGAGTTCCAGGACAGCTGGGGCTACAGGGAGACCCTGTCTCAAAAAAGACAAAAAAATAAAATTAAATTAAAAAGCAGAAAGGAAGAGAAGGAGGAAGAGGAGGAGGAGGAGGAGGCCTATCTACAGACTGTATCATGTTCCCATAGTATAATCTACCATCCATGTCATCACACCCTTTTCACCCAGCCAGAAGTCCATGGAAACATTTGTAATTATTCCCTGGCAAACACTCCCAAACCCTTGCTGCTCTCTCCAGGAGCGTCCCTGCATTTACCTGCTAGGCTCTGGCTCTGGTTAACCACAGTCTGCCTACTCAGGTCTGTGCTAGAGCTGCCAAATTCTGCTTAGCTGCTCTTACCCAACAAACATATGCACTGGTCTTTAAATTCATGGCCCCAATTCTCGAGTGCTTAGCATGCTGGACACTCTTAGTATATTGCCTACAATGTTTCCTTCCTTCCCACTCTTTTTTTTTTTTTTTTTTTTTTTAACAACCTTTTCTTTTTCTTTTTTTTTTTTTTTTTTATTGTATTGTATGAATGACTGTCTGCATGCAAGTCTTGTGCACCCTTGTCGTGCAATGCCGTGTGCGATCAGAAGAGGGTGTCGATTCCCCTGAAATGGAGTGCTCCTGGATTGGAGTTTCAGACGTTCTCGGCAGCCATGTGGGTGCTGGGGGGATCGAACCCGGTGTCTCTGCAAGAGCGGTCAGCGCTCTTAACCGCTAGGCCTCTCTCCAGCCCTCCTTCCCACTCTTAATGCATACTTTTTGTATTTTCAAACCTTTTGATTACAGCATTCCAATCCCAGTTTTATCCCCACTCTTGCCTATAGTTTTGGACCATAAAATAGAAATAAAAACGGTAGGGACTGGAAGATGGCCTAGCGTTAAGACGCCGACTGCTCTGCAGAGGACCCGGGTTCGATCCTTAGCACCCACATGGCAGCAAAACCTCTTTGACTCCAGTTCAGGGAATCTGACACCCTCTTCTTTTGCCTCCACAGTCATGTAAAAATTAAAAAAAAAAAAAATTAAAAAAATAAATAAACAATGGTATAGGAATTGAGTTTTTTTTTTTTTTTTTTGGGGGGGGCTCTTTTCGAGACAGGGTCTCCTGTAGCCCCAGCGTTCTGGAATCACTCTGTAGACCAGGCTGGCCTTGAACTCACAAAGATCCGCCTGCCTCTGCCTCCCAAGTGCTGGATTAAAGGCGTGCGCCACCACACCGGCAGGAATGACTTTTTTTTTTTATGTGTACTGAAGTGTATTATCTAAACAGTTGGACAATAAAAATAAAAATAAAAAGTTATAGAGGACTTTTTAAATTTAATTTTTATTTTTTTATTTATTCTTGTATGTGTATAAATGTACTGTCTGCATGTAGGTCTGTGCACCCATGTCGTGCAATGCCGCGGAGGTCAGAAGAGGGCGTCGGATTCCCTTGGAACTGGAGTTAAAGACGGTTCTCAGCCGCCATGGTGGTACTGGGGATCGAACCCGGGTCCTCTGTAAGAGCGGTTGGTACTCTTAACCGCTAGGCCATCTCTCCAGCCCAGGAAGGACTTTTTTTTATGTGTATGAATGTACTGTCTGCATGTAGGTTTGTGCATCCGTGTAGTACAATGTCTCGGGGGCAGAAGAAGGCGTCGGATTCCCCTGGAACTGGAGTTAAAGACGGTTCTCAGCTGCCATGTGGGTGCGGGGATCGAACCTGGGTCCTCTGTAAGAGCAGTTGGTGCTCTTAACCGCTAGGCCATCTCTCCAGCCCCAGGAATGACTTTTATAAAATGGGCAGAATCTGGACCAATGACTTTTTTTTTTGGTCTGAGACAGGGTCTCCCTTTATTTCCAGCTGGCCTGGAGCTCACTATGTAGACCAGGCTGGCCTTGAACTCACAGAGATCCACCTGCCTCTGCCTCCCGAATGCTGGGATTAAAGGCATGCACTACCATGCCTGGCCCCCAGTGACTTTTTAAATGTATTTATTTTCATTTTATGTGTATGAGTGTTAAACTTCCATGTATGTAAATGCACCTGTATTATGCATTGCCCACAGAGGACAGAAGAAGGCGTCAGATCCTCTGGAACTGGAGTTACAAATGATTGTTATCTGCCATGTGGGTGCTGGGATTTGAACCCTGGTCTTTAGCAAGAAAAGCTTAACCCCTACACCTCTCCCACCTCCCCAACTTGGCTGGTGCCATAAAACAGGGTTAGGTCAGGAGTCCGGTGTCCCATGTTGGTGTGTGTGTGTGTGTGTGTGTGTGTGTGTGTGTGTGCACGCGCGCGCGCGTCCTTGCCTCTGCTATTCTCTCTGCTATTGCTGCTCAGGAGCCATTTCACTGCTCCCTTGAGAACATTTATTGGAAGCTCAGTGTTTGAAGTTCACACAGTTTATATGATAAGTGCTCAAGCAGTGCCAAACACATGGGAATTTTCCCATTATAATGGTGAGAATGCAGCACACTGCACCTAAGACGTGGCAACTGGCCCAGTAACAGATCCATGCAAAATAAAAGGGGGGCTACCCACCAGCCCTGGCATCCTAAGGACTGCTATTGCCCCTATCTCAAAGTCCTGACGTGTGTTAACTATTCGTAGCAGATCCTTACTGTCTTTAACGGATGAGGGGGGGGGGGGGTCAGTTCACAGCTAGCGCCCCTTAACCACAGAGCCATCTCTCCAGCCCAGGAGTAATGACCCCCCCCAGGAGAGAGCGCGAACACAGTCCCCCACTACCACAAATTATGCAGTTGAGTTTCCTACATTTGGGGAAATTGCAGGGGTCAACACATCCCAAGTGCAATGGATGAGACTCACCCTGGGAAAACCACCTTCTTAATCATGGTATCTCCCCTGCCAGGTAAAGGTCTAATGACTTAATCTTGCAACCAAAAAGCTACTGAAAATAAGCTCTCTGAGCCATGTGGACTTGTGACTTGGGTACCTGACCTTGATTCCTTGGAACCTCAGTTTGCTGCTCCACCCAAGATAGTGAATGAATGTGGGCATGCTTGACAATTAACAAATCAAAGTGCTGAAAGGCAGTGCGTCTTCAGTTGAAAACAATGATGACTGAGAGAATGTTTTTCTTTTTTTTATTAATTTATTATTTCTGTATGTGTATGAATGTACTGTCTGCATGCAAGTTTGTGCACCCGTGTCGTGCAATGCTGCCGAGGTCAGAAGGGTCCTCGGATCCCCTGGAACTGGAGTTCTCCTGGATTGGAGCTTCAGACTGTTCTCGGCGCCGCCATGTGGGTGCTGGGGATCGAACCGGGTCCTCTGCAAGAGCGGTCGGCGCTCTTAACCACTAGGCCATCTCTCCAGCCCCGAGAAGAATGTTTGACATTGTGTCTATGACATGTTTCAGGTTAGAGATGAAAAGACAGGATTGTCTGATAAGATAAAGGTGGATCCAAGCTAGTAGTTTCCCAATTGAAGCTGGAGAAATGGTTTTGAATGACATTATTGGTGAATCCTGACTTAGAAGCACAGTTCCAGGAGACATCGGAAGGAATGGGTGCCCTCTGAGTTCAGCCCACTCTTAAAAATTAAAGTTAGGAATCAGGCTATTTACTCAGGTATACCTAATGTTGGTATGGAAACACTATAACAAGGACTATCCAGACTACAACCACAGGGACCCACTTTGTGTGTACCCACTGGGAGATAGCTAGTTCTATGGATCAAATGCTCTGTTCATTTTAAATGTCAATGCTTCTCTTTATATCTGAGACCACTTGTACATCTTGTCTCTTTAAGGGCTTTGCACTTGTATTTTGGTCCTTTCTTTCTCATGGCTTTCTCATCCACCAGTAAACAATATGTCTTAATAATTTCTAGTTTAAAAAAATAAAAATAAAATTACCTTGCTCACATATGTCTCTGCACCCTGGTCCAGCTTCTCTGCCTCCTTCCCTTCCTTCCCCTTTCTTCCCCTTCCTTTCCTTCCTTTCCCTTTCCACCCCCTCTCTTCCCCTCCCTAGCAAAACTGTGCATAATAGCTGACTTAATCTTTTACCTCCTGTCTATTTCCCCCAAGACTCTCCATGGCCAAGTTGCTGACAGCTTACATGTTGGAAATTAGTCTCCTGTCTCTTTTTCACTTGACTCTCGGAGACATACTTTTCTTTCTTCAAGCATTTTCTTCTCTTGATTCATGGGGAAATTTAACCTCTGGATTTTTCTTGTTTCATGAAGTCAGTTTAAAATCCTTGGCTGGTTTTTCCTATCTACCTTTAAGTGCTGGACTACAGGTCCCAGTTCCCCCCTTCTCTCTATGGACACACTCCCCACCAGCTCTGTAGCTTCAAATACTTCTGAAATTGTAAAGTGTCTGGGACCAAGGCAGCTGAGGTAGAGGAAAGAGGAAGATCTATACCATTTAATCTTTATACAAAGATGAATAAAATCTTAAATAATTATAAGAGAAGACCACAATTAGTTGAGGTTCTTCTGTATATGAAGCCAAACTTAAACCTAACTGATAGAGGAAATTTGAACTTATATTTATTTTACTTTTTGGTATTTGGAGACACGGGTTGCTCCTTTAGTCCCGCGTACCTGGAGTTCACTATGTAGGACCAGGCTGGCCTTGAACCTCCAAGAGATCTGCCTGCCTCTGCCTCCTGAGTTGCTGGGTATATTAAAAGGCGTGTGCCACCAGCACACCTGGCAGAGAAAGCACTTTGAATTTAAAGGGCAGAAACTGGTCAGTACAAATATCAGATTTGTAGGATGATAGGAGGAATCAAATCCCAAGTCCCTGTAGCAGAATCAGCTATAGGAAGAAGGGCTTGTCCTTCATTGATGCAATGAGGGGAAGAGAATCAGAAGAATTGTGTGTCACTAAGAAGCTGGGCTGGGCTTTCTGGTAAGAAGGCCAGGTTCTCTATGGAATGAAGGAGTAGGGCTGGAGAAGCTACTGGAAGGGACTTGTGAGGCTTGAAGTAAATGTATTAAGTAGAAATACAAGTTGACCTGAGGCTAACAATGGAACTATTGTTGGTCCCTTACAATGGTGATCTTGAATTTATAGTGGGGAGGGCTGCTCAGGCATATTTGTTAAACTCTGTGCTTCAGAGTTCATTAATTTAACAAATTGGTCTGAGGTCTGAGGATAGAGTCAAAACCAAGAAAAGGCCTCTTGTTTCATGGCTGTGTCTTCCTCTTAGTTTGTTACATGAGATTCTCCTATCCCTAAGTTTTAAGATATTCACTTTTTTTTTTTATGTGTAACTTCTTTATCCTGCTGTGATACCAGTGTCAATGTACGCAATCCCTGAGAGGTCAGAAGAGGGCGTCGGATTCCCCTGGATCTGGAGTTAAAGACGTTCTTAGCTGCTATTGGGTGCTGGGACCATTGAACCCAGGTCCTAACTGCGGAAGATTAGCTGTGCTTCTTAACCGCTGAGCCATCTTTCCAGCCCCAGATATTCACTTTTTAAAAAACCATTTTCAATCTCTGACATTGGGATTCATCTTACAGTCAATAGCATCTTAATTAACTGCCAAGGTTTTTTTTTTTTAATTTGTGTTACATAGAAAGATAGTGTACCTTAAACAATAGGTTCAGTAAAATACAATCATATAAAACCTTGCTAAATGTCTGGAAGATTTTACCCTGCAGTTCTGCAATAATCAAAACAAACAAACCAAAATCAAACCTATGACAACATAGCAAAAAAAAACTGGAAAAAGCTCAGCTATTTGTGGAGAGGAGAATGGGGGTATCATGCTGGCACTCAGTGGTGTCCCAGAAGGTCTGAAAAATATTTTTTTTAATTTTGTATGTGTATAATGTACTGTCTGCATGCAGGTTTGTGCACCACGTTCTCTCAATCGCGCCGCGGCAGGCTCAGAAGAGGGTGTCAAGACTTAACCTGGAACTGGAGTTCCCTGGAAAATTGGAAGTTACCACGCGTTTCTTGCAGCCCACAACATGTGGGGTGCTGGGATCGAACCGGTCCTCACGCAAACCGTCGGGCTCGGCTAAGCTGCGTAGCCATCTCGTCTACCCCTGAAAATAATTCTATACACTGTCGTGGTCCCCAGATCATGGTGCTAATAGAAAAAAAAAGGTAGAGGAAAATGCCAGCAATATGCTCCTGTTTATGGAAATGGTGGGACGTGGACAGTATACAGGTGAGACACAGTGGTCGATATTGCTTGATCGGTCAAAAAATGGAATAAAATATGCAAAAAATTTGTAATGATTTAAAAAATATTAGCAACGTGTGGAACGACGGAAAGGAGACGTAAAGTAGAAGGTCAAGAAACAACTAGCTGTGTGTGCTGGCTGGCCACATGCAGCTATTATCCCACACGCAGGCAGAGGCAGTTGGATCTCTGCAAATTCAATGGCCCAGCCTGGTGTACCAGGTGAGTTCCAGGAACAGCTGGGGCGACAGGAAGACCCTGTTTGAAAAAGGACAAAAAAAAAATAACCACTTAACTTTTCAGTATGTACATTGTTTTCTAATGGATTTATATATCTTCAAACTTGTACATATCAAAATGGATAAAAGAATAATTCCTAAAAAAAAAATCTACAGGAAACAAATGAGCATTTATTTTTATCAACTTAGTGATGCAATCATCAAACAAAGGGCTTATGTTGCCTGGTTTTACGACATACTAATTTGATTATAAGTCCTTACTGCATACTAATTTGATTATACGTGCTCACCAGGATATACCTGGAATTCAAGAAACACTGCCCACTTCCGTTACTTGCTGCTTGGGCCCTGTGCTTCACCCTGGACAGTGAAGGACCCAAGATGGCTGGACGTAAACTTGCTCTAAAAGCCATTGATTGGGTAGCTTTTGGGAAAATAATACCTCCCAGATCAAAGGACTATTGCTAGCTCTCANCTCCAAGTCATGTACGCTATAAGCCCTCCCCGCAGCCCCCCCTTCCCCCTACTCCCTGCTCACTAATCAAGGAACTAGCTAACCACAAAGACCGCTGTGTTCTCGGAAATATTTGCTTAACTTTTAATTTTAAATTATTTTAAGAAATTTTTAAGAAATTTTTTAAAAAAATTTTAAGAAATGTTTAACTGATTTTGAGAAACATTGTTCCAGAAATGCCTGCTTAACTGAGTCACGCCTGCCTGTGTGTCAAGATAAGGTTCCTCTCCCCGCTTCCTCATACCTTGTGGATTTTTTTTCCTTTAAAAACTCCTTATCCCAGTCTCTAGGGGTTGATCTCCTCTGCCCCTGCGTGGGTTATGAGTTTGACCCCAGTGCACTGGTTTTTCCCGAATAAACCTCGTGTAGTTACAGCAAGAATGGTCTCTGGCTGATTTTTTGGGCGTTGTTCCATCCCGAGATTTGAGTGAGAGCCACCCCAGTCTCTGGGGGTCTTTCAGCTGCTTCTCCATGGGCACCCTCCCACAACCCCCACCCGAGTTCATACATTCTATCATTTGTGTGAGGGCCTATTGTGTTGAAGAATTACTCTCCCCAGCCATTCTTCAGTGCCAGTTCATCTTCTGAGCTCTAGTCAGCCTATCCAGAGTCCCTCTCTTAAAGGGCAGCTCTTCCTCACCCAACCATAATCAGCTTCCAATATTTCTTCAGTTAAGATTGGGTACTGGCTACTTTTGTAAAGGACCTGGGTTCAGTTCCCAGGACCCTCGTGGCAGCTAATAACCATTCAGTTAGCTCCAGTTCCAGGGGAGTCTTCTGACCTGTGAGCACTGCACGATGGGTGCACTGACATGCATGCAGGCAATACACATACACATAAAATAAATGTAAAAAAAACTAAAACTAAGATTTATTTGTTAAATGAACAAGTGAATCCAGAGGCAGGTATTTTGTTTCTCAAACTTTGTATGTGTATGAGAGGGGGAAAAGGGTCTCATTGTATAGCTCTGGTTGTCCTTGAACTCAGATCCACCTGCCTCTGCCTCTTGAGAGTGCTGAGATTAAAGGTGTATGCCACCATGCCCAGCAAAGGTGTACCCAGGCTGTCCTCTTCAGCTTATGCTGAAATATTTTATTCAGAGCTTCCCTGAGCTAGTCAGGGGGTTCCTTCCTTACCTCTGTTACTTGTTGTTCTGTTCCTTTTTTTTTTTTTTTTCCAAGACAGGGTCTGTAGCCCCCAGTAGCCCCAGCTGGCCTAGAACTTGCTATGTAGACCAGGCTGGCCTTGAGCTCAAAGAGATCTGCCTGGCTCTGCCTTTCGAGTGCTGGGATTAAAGGCATGTACCACTATGCCCAGCCTTCCATTTATTTTATTTTATTATTTTATTGTTATTATGTGTAAGTACAGTGCCCCAGAAGAGAGCCTTGGATCCCTTTGAACTGGAATTAAGGACAGTTGTTAGCTGCCATGTGGATGCTGGGAACTGAAGTGGGTCCTCTGCAAGAGCAGCTGGTGCTCTTAACCACTGAGCCATCTCTCCAGTCCCTCTTCTGTCCTCTTTCGCCATAGCCTCTCAGTGTCCCCTGCTGTCTCCAGATGAACCAACCACCAAGGCCTCCTGTGCTTGTCATCTTTTGTTGTTACAAATGATTGAGAAAAAGAGGTTTACTTTGGTTCATGTTCTGTCTGTGGTGAGCTTGCTCCAGGCCTGTGGTGGGGCATTGACAGATGTCTAGTAGAGAGAACATGGTTCACCTCCTGGTAGTGAAGGAGAGAAAGGGAGGGACCGATGAGGGAGGGAGGGAGGGAGGGAGCGGCTGGAGTCCTCACAGATCTGCCCCCAGTCATCTGTTTTCTCCACACAGGCCCCACCTCCTAATAGCTGCTTCATTATGAGCTCATGAATGGACTAGCCCATTGCTGACACTCATCCCTGATGTTAGCATTCTCAGGATCCTTAATAGCCCCAACCATCTGGGGACCACGCCTTCAGCACTTGAGCTGCTGGGGGACACTTGGTATAGAAACCGTAACATTTCTCTTTCATAAAATTCCATGATTCAGGGCTGGAGAGATGTCCTAGCGTTAAGAGCACCAACTGTTCTTGCAGAGGACCCGGGTTCAATCCCCAGCACCCACATGGTGGCTGAGAACCGTCTATAACTCCAATTCCAGGAGAACTCCAGTTCCAGGGGAATCCGACACCCTCTTCTGACCTCCGCGGCATTGTACGACACGGGTGCACCAACCTACATGCAGACAGTACACTCATACACTCATACACTCATACACTCATACGCACACACACAAATTCCAGGATTCAAAATCTGGACTTCAATGCTCTTATTGACTAAACTGTGACCAGGCTGGGGATGGAAGTGCGGACTGTGGAAATGGGGACACAGACCTGGGCCTGGGCCCACCCAGCACTCAGCCTTCCTCTCTGGCCCAAAGCAGTTCCTAGGGTACTGCTGTAAGATCAGAAATCACCATGGTGGTCTCCTGAAGAACAAAACGGGTCTGGGTGTGGCTGAGAGCCAGAGTGCTTGCCTAGCATGCACAAGGCCCTGAACTCTATCCTTGGAAACACTAAAGAAAAAGAAAATCTAGGGGCTGGAAAGATGGCTCTGCAGTTAGGAATGCACACGGCTCTTCCAGAGGCTCTAAGTTTGCTTCTCAGTGTCCGCATCCAGCAGGTCGCAACCACCTTAACCCCAGTCCCAAGGGATCTGACGCCAGGCACCTACATGTGTGTAGACACATGTACGCAAAATTCAAAGTGAAGTGGAGCTGCTGTTTGTTTCACGGTTGTGAACCAACATGAAGATTTCATGTGTTTATGATTAGCTGGCCTTGAAATTGGGAGTACATCATTAGGAGACTCCTATGCCCGACCTGGGTCCAGACCCTAATAACAACCGGCCCCACGAGAGGCCTCTTTCCGATGTCTTGCAGTCATCTCTGCATCCTAAAAAGCAGCTCACCATTTTCCACCTAACCCTGGCTTTGCTCTCAACTCTGCAGAGCCACGAAGAGCTCGGCACATGGTTACCCAATCATGGGCCTGTCTGCATCCTAAACGACTGACTCTGCTTTGCCATCCTCCAATTTACACACCCCATGCTTGCACCCACAGCCCAGGTAGATCACTCTGTGCCCCCCCCCCCCCCAAATCTGTTAGAAGTCTCAACCTGGATCTCACTGTGGTCTACCTAATGCATCAAAACAGCACTGTTCCAAAATGCACGGCTGGGCTCTGGGCGTGCATCCCAGGGCTACGGGCTTGGCTGTTCAACTTTAGCACTGCAAAATATAAATTACAGTGCAGACTCATCTCATTTTCCTACTTCAAACCCCTCCCTGGCTCCTGATCATTAATATGGACGTCCAAACTTCCTGTCAACACTACAGGGCTCTAGAGAATCTGGTTGTGTTTCCCCCTCATATGAGGCCATCTGGCTTTGGTATTTTTTTGCTGTGAACAGATTTTTATGGGTTCAATTTATTACGATTATAGTCTACTCAGATTTGTTCCTTATGCCTGATATCTTCTAGGAAACATTTCTTTATTGACATGAAGACGCATGCTCACAGTGTTATTATGCTGTTGCATCATCTATAGTTCTATGCGCTTAAAACGTCCTAATATTGTCTGGGTGTGGTGGTGCACGCCTTTAATCCCAGCAGTTTGGAAGCAGAGGCTGGCAGATCTCTCCAAGTTTAAGGCCAGGCTCTGTTTGGAAGCAGAGGCTGGCAGATCTCTCCAAGTTTAAGGCCAGGCTGGTCTACGTAGTGAGTTCCAGCACAGCCAGGGCTGTCTCAAAAAAAAAAAAAAAATCCTAATATTGGGGGCTGGAGAGATGGTTACTAGTTAAGAGTACTGGCTCTCCTGCAGAGGTCCTGGGTTCTGTTCCCAGCACCCACATGGCAGCTCACAATGGCCTGTTAACTCCAGCTCCAGTGAATCTGCTGTCCTCTTCTGGGCTCTGTGGACACTAGGCATACACAGGATGCATATACATACCTACAGGCAAACACTCATACACATAAAAAGAATTTAAAAATCCTAAAATTGGGATGGGGATGCAGCTGAGTTGATAGTGTTTGGCTCTGGCAAGTGAAGCCCTAGGTTTGATCCCCAGTACAGCACAGAACCACACCTGTGATCCCAGCACTTGGGAGGTCAAGACAGGAGGATTATCTTCACCACACAGGGGGTTCTGGGTTACATAAGACCATGCCTTTCAGGCCTGGACAGAGAGCTCAGAGGTTCAGATGCTGTGCTGCTCTTGCAGATGATCAGAGTTTGGTTCCTAGCACCCAAACCGGGTTGCTCACACTGCCTGTGACTAGTTCCAGGGGATCTCACGCCCTCTTCTGGCTTTTACAGGTACTCACACACACCAGTACATATTCATTTGGACATAAATCCCTAAATAAAAACAAAACTGAAAGACCCCCTAATTTTGGGCATGTGTATGATCAAAGGACAGCCTTGGGGATCTGTCTTTTCTTTTTGACAGAGTCTCTTGTTCACTGATGTGTATGGCAAGATGACCTGCACGGACTTCTGGGGTTTCTCCTCCCTTTCCTATCTCCCAGTAGAGGTGCATGGAGATTACAGTATCCTGTGCTATGGGTCAAGCTTTTTTTTTTTTAAATAATTTTATTTTTTATGTGTATGAGTGTACTGTCTGCATGTAGGTTTGTGCACCCATGTTGTGCAATGCCGCGGAGGTCAGAAGAGGGTGTCGGATTCCCCTGGAATTGGAGTTAAAGACAGTTCTTAGCCGCCATGTGGGTGCTGGGAATCGAACCCGGGTCCTCTGCAAGAGCAGTCAGTGCTCTTAACCGCTGGTCCATCTCTCCAGCCTTTTATGTGCTGATCCAAACTCAGGTTGTCAGACTTGTGTGCCGAGCACTTTACTCATGGAGACATCTCCCCAGTCCTGATGTTCTCCCCCTGCCCCAATTTGAGGGAGGTGCTCGGCATATTGTCTTTTACAGATAAGTATGGAAGTTTTTTTTTTTTTTTTGGTCTTTGCCGACAGGGTCTCCTTGGAGCCCCAGCTGTCCTGGAATTCGCTCTGTAGACCAGGCTGGCCTTGAACTCACAAAGATCCGCCTGCCTCTTGCCTCCCAAGTGCTAGGATTAAAGGCATGCGCCACCACGCCCGGCTAGTATGGAAGTTTTAAATTTCCTTTGTGTCCCACAAGTATTTGTGTGTGTGTGCGCGCGCGCAGCGTGTGTGTGTGTGTGTGTTGTGTTGTGTGTTGCTGGGGACTGAACCCTGGGCACCATGAATATTGTTTGTGTTCTATCACTGAGCTACATCCTAGCCCACTATTATATTCAGTTCTGAACACTTAAAAATTCTGGGGGGATGCTAGGGTTTGAACCAAGCAAGCTCTACCACTGAGCCACACCCAGCTCTCATTTCCGTCATGAATTTTCCCGAGTTATGTGTATGCACATGTACTCTTAGATTTTTTTAAACAGGATGTATTTGATTCTGTTTTTTCAATTTTTTTTCTTTATTTTTATTTCAGTGTTATGAGTGTTATGTCCTGCATGTGTTTTAAGCGCACCCAGTTGTGCCAATGCCTGGAAGGAAGCAGGAAGGAGTTACAGACAGTTGTGTAGGCTGCCACGTGGGTGCTGGGATTTGAACTCGGGTCTCTGTAAGAAAACAGTGCTTGCCAGGCTGGTGGTGCATGCCTTTAATCCTAGCATTTGGGAGGCAGAGGCGAGGGATGAGAAGGCAGTCTACTGAGTGTGGAGTTCACAGGCCAAAAAAAAAAAAAAAAAAAAAAAGAGTGAGTTCCAGGACCGCTGTGACTACAGGGACGCCCCTTGTCTCATAAACGACCAAAAAAAAAAAAAAAAAAAAAAGAATAACCAGTGCTCTTAACCACTGAGCCATCTCTCCAGCCTCATACTCTTAGTTTTTTTAAACAAGATCTTGCTATGTAGCCCTAGCTGCCTGGAGCTGACTAGGTTAACCAGGCTGGCCTTGAACTTATAGATATCCACCTTCTTCTGCCTCTAAAATGCTGAAAATGCTGGTACTGAAGGCGTGCACCACACTCCTGGGCCCCTGGCCCCCAAATGTTCTCTTTCTCCTCTTTTTTGAGACAGTGTCTTACTGTCTAGTCCATGTTCTGTTGAACTCATAATGATCCTGTCCAAGCCTCCAAGTTCTGGGATTACAGGCATGTACCACCATGCCCAGCTTGGCTCCCTGTCTTAATTCAAAACCACTCCCTAATTTGTTCTGGGAGCTCTGGAATTTCAGTTCCCTGGATGAAACTGGCTTTTGGAGTTTGCACACTCAGATTCTGCCTGGCACTCCTGGGTGCCAACCTCCCTAACTCCCACTCACCTTACAGGTCTATTTAAAACAGAATGGGGGGTTACTTGCTGCTGGGTCCTGTGCTTTGCCCGGGATGGTGAAGGACCCAAGTTGGCTGGATGTAAACTTGCTCTGAAAGATAGTGATTGGGTAGCATTTGGGGAATACCCCCAAATCAAAGGACTATTGCTAGCTCTCTGAAGTCCTGGAACGAGACCCTCACCTACAGGTTGGGTGCTGTGTCTGAGAAACTGCCAGCGATTGACTGGGCTTACTACAAGGCCAATGTGGCCAAACCAGGCTTGGCGGATGATTTTGAAAAGAAGTTTAAGGCCCTGATGATTCCTGTGCCAGAGGATAAATATACTGCCTTGGTGGGTGCAGAGGAAAAGGAAGATGTGAAGAACTGTGCTGAGTTCATGTCTGAATCAAAGCTCCGGATCCAGGAATATGAGAAGCAGCTTGAGAAAGTGAAGAATGTGATTCCTTTTGATCAGGTGACCATCGAGGAGTACAATGAAGCCTTCCCAGAAACCAAATTCAACAAGAATAAGTATCGGTATTGGCCTCACCAGCCAATTGAGAACCTGTAAAATGAGTCCAGGAGGAAGCACTGGCCTGTACGTTACAAACTCTGGACATGAAAAATAAAAGTAACTACATAGTAAAAAAAAAAAAAGGGCTGGAAAGATGGCCTAGCAGTTAAGAGCACCGACTCCTCTTGCAGAGGACCCGGGTTCGATCCCCAGCACCCACATGGCAGCTGAGAACCGTCTTTAACTCCAGTTCCAGGGGAATCCGACACCCTCTTCTGACCTCTGTGGCACTGCACGACATGGGTGTACAGACCTACATGCAGACAGTACACTCATACACAAAAATAAATAAAATTAAAAAAAAAACAAAACAGAATGGGGGGAGGGCTGGAGAGATGGCTCAGCGATTAAGAGCACCGACTGCTCTTGTAGAGGACCCGGCTACAGGGAGACCCTGCCTCAAAAAGAGAGAAAAAAAATTATATGTAGGAATGTTTTGCCTGCATATATGTAAGTATACCCATGTCGTCATGCAGAACCCACAGAGGCCAGAGGAGAGTGGCAGGTCTCCTAGGACTGGAGTTATGATGGTTGTTAGCTGTGGGTGCTGCCCGTCCTCTGCAGGAGCAGCCAGTGCTCTTAACTGCCGAGCCATCTCTCCAGCTGCTATTCTGGTTTTTTATTTTGTTTTGTTTTTTTGGGGGGTTGGTATTTTTGAGACAGGGTCTCCCTTTAGTCCTCGCTGGCCTGGAGCTCACTCTGTAGACTTGAACTCACAGAGATCCTCCTGCCTCTGCCTCCCAAGTGCTAGGATTAAAGGTGTGTGACCCCATGCCCAGCTTAAAGACGGTTCTTAGCCACCATGTGGGTGCTAGGAATCGAACTCAGGTCCTCTGCAAGAGCAGTCGGTGCTCTTAACCACTGAGCCGTCTCTCCAGCCCATAAAGTTTTAAAACAAAAACAAACCCACTTCTCTGCAGGCCTGCTGTGGACCCCCACGTTGTGTGGGGGGGTTGCTTTTCTGTAGGTGGGAATCTGTTGCATCTTCCTGTTTTCCTCACTAGGATGCACACTTCCTGAAGACCCTGCCGAATGGGGGCTGATCCATAAAGGTCATCTTGAATAGGGGGAACAGTACTTTGCTGATATACATTTCCATTCTGGAGCCAGAGAACAATATATAAGTATATATTTTTTTCCTCTCTCAACTGGAGCCAGATCCATAGCTCTGCCCTTCATGGTCCCTTCTCCCTGCCTAAGCCAGCATGGTCCCTGGGAAGGGCTCTTCTCACGGGCCAGGCAGGGGAGTCCAGGCTGCAGACCAGAGTCCCTGCACTAAGCCATCTTGCCAGCAGGTGGCACTCGAGGCATGCAGCTGAACCAGTCTCTGCTGCTGCCTGCCTTTCTGTCCACAACCCTGGGCTGTGCCAAGGCTTGCAGAGGGTGCACAGCCATGGCAGCTGCCCCTCCTTTTTCCTTGACTGGCAGCAGCCACTGTCTGAATTTCTTTTTTTTTTTTTTCCCAGAGCATGTGGTTTAAAACCAGAGCAGAAATCAGGTAGGGCACCAGACCTTAAAAAAAAAAAAAAGATTTTTTAACATCACAGCCCATTCTTAGACCCCTTTGCTTAGCAGCAATCTCCAGGTTCTCTTTACCTGTCTTCCTGGATCACACTGAACCCAGGGTAAAGGCAGACACCCAGCTGCTCCCTTGAACATCTCCTGTGTATGTGGGAGGTGGGGGTGGCGGGGAATGTCCTACTGAGGCTGTAAATGGACTTCAGGAGAAAGTGGGAGAGAACGAGGGTGGATTCTGGGACACATTTAAAAAATGCTCACACTGAGCTGATGTGTGAGGTGTAGCAAAGCCTGTACTAGTCACTGGGGAGGGTGGAGGGCAGGGTGCCTAAGGAGCGGGTGAGCAGTAACTGGATGAAGAGGAAGCTGGCCTCACGGAAGGGATGCTGGATGTGAGGCTGCTGGAAGGCTCTGGAGGAAGTGCTGGCTTTAGCCTTCCTCATGAAACTCAGGTGCAAAGGCCCAGCACTTCCCTTGTGCCTGGTGCTCCCTGGCCATGTTCAGAGCAGCCAGGGTCCTGGTCTGGGTGGAGTGCCATGCTGGGAGGGCTCTGGAGAGCTGAAGCAGTGGCTCGGTGGAAGGAATTTAGGGCCCATTCAGCTCAACTGACCACTTAACAGACAAAGGAACAGATGGGACGTGACTAGCTCAACACCATATTGAATGTGGCAGAGCTGAGTCCATCAGGCGACACTGCTGCTTCGGTTTTGAAAATGGAGGCCAGGTGATTCTTCATACTCCACACTGCCACACCTGGTTCCTTGTCACAGGTCACAAGGTTGAGAACTGTGCACCCAAGTCGCAGATGAAGCATTGTTCAAACTCTGCTGAGACAATGCCACCCTGATTGCCTTGGTTTCTGTCTCCGCCTCAAGCTGCTGTGATGAGGCGAGGTGGTACTACTCCCTGGCAGGGAGAACACAGGTCTGCCACTTCTGGCACTTGCAACCCAGTGGAGACTAAAATGAAAAGGGCCCAGAGGACCCTGAAAGAAAGGACACGGGAGCCTTTGGGGGCACTGACTGCAAACTGTTACAATTGATGTGATATTTTATGAGTGCTTAAGACAGTGGGCGGGCAGCCAGGCCTGGGCTCTGCAGGCCCGCTTGGAGGGGAGATGGCAGGCTCAGGAATGGGACTCAGCCGCTGCTGCTGGAGCCTGAGAGGACTTCCTGGAGCTCAGGGTGTCGGGTCCTCTTCATTATCACTCCTCACAGACTTCCTCTAGCCTGCTAGAGATTTTCCAAACTTGCAGCTCAAAGACAGCAGGAGGAGAAAGAGCAGGGACTGTTCTAGTTAGTGTGAGTGCACAGCGGAAAGGACCGGAAAACAGCACAAGCACGGGAGAGCTGGATGCTTCCCAGGGCTGGCAGGTATGGATGGCTTCCTGCACTCTGCAGCTGTAGGGTGCTTGTTAAAGGAGCCAACCTCTCGCCTTTTAAGAACCTCCGAGGTGATAACTCATGACTGGACAGGGAAAGGGAGAGAGGGAAGCTGGTGGAAGCCCAAGGCAGTTCAGGAAGAAGAGGGCACTACTCCCAGAAACAGTGGCAGGATGGCTACGCAGAGGGCACTCCCGGGGGTCAGGGTGCAGAGGTGTCGGAGGCAGGATGCTACTTGGGCAGAGCGAAGTCCCAGGCAGTTTCCTGTGCACATTTCCACATGGCCTGCATGAGGCGGGTGAAGCCCATGTCCTTGGGCTTTTCCAGGCCCCTCATCAGCCGCTGCTTCATGATGGAGACAAACTCCTTATTGCTCAGCTCTCCATTGCCTGGAGGAAGAGGGGAGCACAGATTTAAGTGGAGACCTAGAGACAGAGCCACTGAGCAACCTCCCATGGCTCACACCATCTGGGCTCCACAGCCTACCACGCTTTCACAGCCAAGCTCAGCTCTCTAGACTGCTTGGTTCCTTCCTTGATGTTTCCAACAGCAGCCTAGTGACAGTCTGAGAATATACCATAAGCCAGGTCCCATGCCAAAATACAAATGAATAAGCTTTGTGCTTTAGCCCTTGAAATACTCCCAGGCTTTGGGACAGACAAGGATGGTGACAGTGAGGTAAGCAGAGGAAGCCGAGGGTACAGATGGGCCGCATGGCTCCTGAGGAGCTATGGATGGATGGCAAGGTGTTAGGATGCGACAGGGCGTGGCCTCAGGCTCCGCACTCCACACCGCCTCCCTACGTAGATGTCCTCAGCTCCCTGCCAGGCCTGCTCCTCGGGCTCTGGACTCCACACCGCCTCCCTACGTAGATGTCCCTCAGCTCCCTGCCAGGTCTGCTCATCAGTGGCTGCTGCCCTGAGGCCTTTGCCAAGTTGGGCTTTTACCCTAGCTGGGTTGGACCTTTCTCAAACTCTTTACTCTCAACACCTGGCATAGACCTGGCCTTTGCTGGATTCTGTATGGAGAGAGAGCTATTCGGATTTCTATAGCATCCAGATACTTGAGTGGTCCTTTATCTACTGGTCAGCGACTTGAGGATCTAATATTTTTGTTTGTTTTCCAGAGAAATGACATTTCTTTGGGGCTCATCAGGATTGCAATTGGGAAACACGGATTCAAGCAGCCTTGAAAATGTGCTCCCTGTTGCTGGTTTTGAGGCTCCTGTGATCATCAATTAATTAAAACCAACAGGCAAGCTGGATTTATAAGTGGAAAACAACCAAACCAAACCAAACCAAACCAAACCAAACCAAACCAGAGCCAGGTAATAGTTCTCGGTCTCACGATGCAGACTGCTGCAGAGGCAGCCACGTGACATGAAGCAGCCCAGAAGCCCAGGGTGCCCGCCTCACCCCACAGGGGCTCACTCACCATCGCAGTCAAACAGCGCAAACACCACGTCGCACACGTGGTCTGAGAGCTCCACTTTAGCCACTGTCCTGGCCACCTGCTTCATGGTCACTGTGAGAAGAAACACGCTGGGTTAGTGCAGCCCAGATGCTGCTGTTCTTTTCTCTGAATGGGGGGTAAATCACTCAGAAGCTGGAGACTGTGTTGTCATATTTGAAAAAAATCAGGACAGAGGTGGTGGAGATGGTGATGGTGGAGGTGGTGGAGGCGGTGGTGATGGAGGTGGAGGTGGAGGTGGTGGAGGTGGAGATGGTGGAGGTGGTGGAGGTGATGGAGGTGGAGGTGATGGAGGTGGATGTGGTGGAGATGGTGGAGGTGATGGAGGTGGAGGTGGAGGTGGAGGTGATGGAGGTGGTGGAGATGGTGGAGGTGATGGAGGTGGTGATGGAGGTGGTGGAGATGGTGGAGGTGATGGAGGTGGAGGTGGAGGTGATGGAGGTGGTGGAGATGGTGGAGGTGGAGGTGGAGGTCATTGAGATGATAGAGGTGGAGGTAGAGGTGGAGGAGGTGGAGGTGGAGGTCATGGAGATGATGGAGGTGGAAGTGGAGGTGGAGGTGGTGAGGGTGGAGGTCATGGAGGTGATGGAGGTGGAGGTGAAGGTTCACATCTACAGTATTAGCTAATAAGGAGGATAAGGAAGGAGGATCAAAAATTTGATGCCAGCTAGGCCTACACAGTGAGAACCTATGTCAAGACATCCAAAGTTCAAGTGAGACAGGCTCAGGGAAAAAAAGAGAACCGTCCATAACTCCAATTCCAGGAGAACTCCAGTTCCAGGGGAATCCGACACCCTCTTCTAACCTCCGCGGCTTTGCATGACACGGGTGCACAAGCCTACATGCAGACAGTACACTCATACACATACAAAAATAAATAAATAAATAAAATAAAAAAATAATATTTTGTTATTTTGCTATGAGTGTATTGCCTGCATGTATGTAAGTATATAAATGCACCTGTGTTGTGCAATGCCGAGGCGGTCAGAAGAGGGCATCAGATCCCTCAGAAATGGTGTTACGGACAGTCATCAGTCACCGCGTGGGAGCTGGAATGGAACCTGGACCGTCCACAAGCGCAGTCAGTGCTCTTCACTTCTGAGCCCTCCCTCCACCCCGAGAGTCTGGTTTCTGTCCACACTCCCTCCCACCTCAGCTTCTCTCTTCCACTGCTGCTCACTTTAAGGTAGCAAATAGGCAGACAGCTAGAGCAGCATGGTGGTGCAGGCTATGAGCCCAGCACGCGGCCAGGCAGGAGGACCAAGAGTTTGAGGCTGGCTGCGCTACACACACCCATCTCAAGCAATAACAACAAGAATAGGAGTGTCTGGTTCTAAATTCAGAGACAGGAAGTGGATTCCCAGAAGGGCCTGTAAAGTTGCAGCTTAATGGGCAGATTCTGTGATGATGGAAGTAGATAGTGGTAGCGTTTGTACAGAATCATGAATGTGGTTAATGCCACGGACTTTTTACATTGAAGAATGGCGACATGGGGACTGGAGAGGTAGCTCAGCAGTTAAGAGCGCTTGCACAGGACCTGGGTTCGGTTCCCAGTACCCATATGGCAGCTAACAACTGTCCATGACTCCAGTTTCGGAGGATCCGACGCCCTCTTCTGACCTCCTCTGGCATTGCACAGTATAGGTGCACTTACACATACGCAGACAATACACTTGTATACATAAAATAAAATATTAAAAAATAAAAATGGCTCCAGTGGTGTATTTTGTCACATCCATTTTATCACAACCAACTTTTAAAAATTTAACTGATTAGTGTGTATATGCATGCAGGTATGTGCACACCATGACCAGAGGACAACCTTTGGGAGCTGGTTCTTTTCTTCACGTTGTTGAAGGACTCCCCTCTCCCCCCTCTCCCCTCTCCCCTCTCTTCTGCACTGAATATCCCTGCTAGCCATCCTGTCCTGCGAGCTTTGGCGGAGTCTCCTGTCCCTGCCTCCTATCCGGGATTACAGATGTGTGGCATTGCTTTTTTTTTTTTTTAAACAGGGTTTCCTTATATTTCCCAGCTGGCCTGGAACTCACTATGTAGACCAGGCTGGCCTTGAACTCACAAAGATCCGCCTGCCTCTGCCTCCCAAGTGCTAGGATTAAAGGCATGTGCCACCATGCCTGGCCATTTTAGTTTTTTAATTATTTTTAATGTTTTTTTTTTTGGTCTTTTTGAGACAGGGTCTCCCTGTAGCCCCAGCTGTCCTGGAACTCTCTCTGTAGACCAGGCTGGC
>VZQC01006706.1:69307-92800 GCA_009823505.1 Rhizomys pruinosus
TTTGCTGAACTCACAAAGATCTGCCGGCGTCTGCCTCCCAGTGCTAGGATTTAAAGGCGTTTGCCACCACACCCGGCTTCTGTTATATTTTTAAATTTTCTTGTTTTCTGAGAGTACACTGCCTGCATTGTAAGTGCGCCTGTTGTCATGCATGCAATGCCCAGAGGTCAGAAGAGGGTGTCAGAGCTCCTGGAACTGGTGTTACAGATGGCTTTTAGCCATTATGTTGGGTGCTAGGTATCAAACCTGGATCCTCTGCAAGAGGAGCCAGTGTCCTTAACCCCTGTGGTGGTTTTTGAATGAGTGTCCCCCATAGGCTTCAATATTCAGACGTTTGTCTGCAGGTGGTGGCGCTGTTTTTGGAGGTTTTAGAAGGTGTGGGCATGCTAGAGATAGTATGTCACTGGGGGCAGGTTTAGTGAGCTTTAACAAGCCTCGTGGCCTAACAATTGCTTCTCTCTTCTTGCTTCCTGTGCTCATTGCGAGGAATGTGACCTCTGCATGTGACCAGTCTCCAGAGCATTCGCCATGCCTCCCATCTCAATGGACTCTAATCCCTGGAACGTTTCAATTGTTAAGACTCCAAATAAACTTCTTTCCTTTTGATAAGTTACTTGGTCATGGTGCTTTCTCACAGCAACAGAAAAAAAAGGGACTAATACAGTTATTTGCTACCAGGAGTGGGGTGTTGGCTGTGAGAGAAACCTGACCATGTGGCTGTCTTGGAGAAACGTGGAGACTTTGGAACTTGGGCTAGAAGGTGTTTACTACTGTAAGCAGAGCTTACCGGGCCATTCTATGGACGGCTGGAAGCAAGCATGCTTGCAAAAGATGTGGTTCCAGGGGCAAATAAAGACTTAGGCAGCAAACAGCAACTGTGATATTTGATTAAAGAGTGTCGGGGTAGCCCAGTTGACCCAAAGCTCAAATGCTTGCTTGATGCTATGTTGAAAAGCAATGGACTGATGTCTTAGGCAGAGGATCTTTCAAGACAGACTAATGTAGAACATGGTGGCATTGCTTTTAATGGTGAATACTGTACAAATCTACAGTGAAGAAGAACAAATGGGACAGAAGGAAATGCAAAATGATAGTTTGGATCTGAAAACCATGCTAGGAATTTTAAAGGTGGGGCCAAGGCAATGTGAAGGAGAGGCTCCCTTTCACTAAGGAGACTAAAGTGATTAAGGAGAGGCCTGGAGATTTTTTTTTTTATTTTAAAAAAAAGAATAAGTACATTCAGGGCAAGAACACACAAGCTAATCCTCCAAGTCGAGGGCAGAGAACAATGGCAATGCGTTAAAGTCGGAGCGCGCTTCCATCCCAAACTTGCAGCCAGATTTGGAAAATTTCATTCAAGTTGTGCTGGCTTTAGAGGAATGAAGTTTTCAAGAGTGAAGGGTCTCAGTTCTTCCTCCATGGCTTTTCAGCTGTGCCAAGGTCAGGCAGCGCACAGCAGGGGTGTCCCTGAACAAAGAAGGCCTATTAGGCTTATGCGGCGTGATTGTGAGTGTTGGTTGGCCGCGGATACCCCAAGAAGGACATTCAAGATGCCTGACGTGAGATTATTTTCCAGGAGAGCTGCATACAGGGAGAGGGTACAGGGAGTGGTACACCTAAGAAAGAGATGTATGTTGCAAGCAAAGCTGGGAAGAGCTGAGCCATTAAGCCCTTTGGAAGTAAAAGTCCCAGAAGTCACACAAGGAGCTATATGGGAATTGGTTTTTTTGCCCTGTTGGTTTCCCGTCTTGTTTTGGTCCAGTGTTTCCTCACCTATGATCTATTCCTCCCTTTTGGAATGGGAATGTGTCTTCGGTTCCCCTGTATGTGGCGTTTGTAATTTGCATTTTGATTTTACCGGGAGCTTACAGTTAAGATATTGACCTGAGTCTCAGAAGAGACTTTAAAAAAAAAAAAAAAAAAAAAAAGTAGTTGGGGCAGGACTGAGCCTGTATGTGCTGGTGCGCGTTTTGCTAAGCATCCCCTTTTCTGTGTGTAGTGTCAGTCTCACTGCTGGAACCCACAGCGGCCTTGTTTTCCCACTGACCCCCTCCAGTGTCTCAGGGTACCGTATCTGGCCAATTTTCTTGCCATTATAAGACTCATTCTTCTCCTCATGAAGACAGCGCTTTGCCAATAAACCAGTAAGCAACATCCAAGGATGTCAGCGAGAGCTCCCGACAATTTCTAGAGAGCAGCTCATTAGGCTGGTAATAAGTGGCTGTGGACAAGGGACCCCTGGAGGCCTTATTACAAATGCCACCTCCTCACCTGGAGGGGGCGCTGGTGGCCTGTGCACTACCAGGACTGCTAACTCACTGTGACTCAAAGCCCTGGGATGGGAACAGCCTTGCTGGGGTGCCCTTTATACAGCCCCAGCTCTGTGGAGAGGGCCCCAGGGTGTGAATCAGAACAGGATGGAACAACTAACTAGCTGGTGAGCTGTCAAACTGGGAGCTCCTGGGACAAGTGGGACGAGAGCTGATTACAAGCCAAGTGCTTGACAGCTGCTTCCGAGAGTAGCTCATTCACATTGTTTCCAGCATCTCTGAATCACAGAGCCATAATTAAGCCCATCCCACCTCTCCCCAAAGGGAGCTTCCCTATGCAGGCCTGTTGGTGGTAACTGGAATTTCGGCTGTCCCTACATGGTGACTGTGATTCTCAAATGTACGTTCAGTCTTTGTGATGGGCTAATCTCCACTGCGGACTTGCTGGGATTTAGGATCACCGTGGAAACAATCTCTGGGCATGACTGTGAGAGACTTTCTAGATCAGGCTATTGAGATGAAAAGGCCCACCCTACAAGTGAGCAGGTGACTGAATATAGAAAGGAGAGAGCGAGCCGAGCGTCAGCCTGCATGTCTCCACTTCCTGCTGTGGATGCTGGGACCCAGCGCCTCGAGCTCCGGCCGCCATGCAATCCCAGCATTCCAGACCTGATCCAAGATAAACTCTTCTTGAGTTTTTTCCCTCCTTATTTTCATTTGGTATATAGATGTGTGTGTGTGTGCACGTGCTTGTGCAGGTGGGGTGTGTGTGTACTGGTGTTCTGGACACCACTCTCATCTATTCATTCTCTTGAGACAGGACCTCTCACTAAACCTGGAGCTTGGCGGGTGGCCAGAAAACCCACAACCCTCTGTCCTCACTCCCACAGCACTGGGATTACAGGCGCATGCATTGTCATGCCCAGCCCTTTTTTTTTTAACATGGGTGCTGAGATCCAAATCCAGGTCCTCATGTTTGCATGGCAAGGGATCCCACCCACTGTGCCATCTCTTTGGACTTTCTAATTTCTTTTAAAAATATTTTATATTATTTTGTGTGAGTGTACTGCCTGCATGTGTGTAGGTGCACCTGCAGTGCCCATGGAGGCCAGAAGAGGGCGTCGGAACCCTGAAACTGGAGTTACAGACAGTTGTTAACTGCCATGTGGGTGCTGGGAATCAAACCTGGTCCTTTGTAAGAGCAGCCAGTTCTCTTAACTGTTAGTCATCTCTCTAGACCCTCCCCCCCAAACCCCTTAAGTTCTTTTGACAAGTACTTTGTTGCAGGACTGAGACAAGCAACTAATATACAGTCTTCCCAGTTTCTTGGCATTAAAAGTCCTAATATCTTTGGAATCTCCAAAGTGACATAACTTTTCATATGCTAATGAGATGACTATGACTGGTGGCTGACAGCACAGAGGTAGTTTCAGGATGAACTCTGCTCACAGGAAAGACCAAGGTAGGTGGGGATTTTTCAGCCGCATGCTCCAATCTGTCTAGAGGGGAGCAGAGCTGAAGGCTGAGTTGGTCACCAATGGCCAATGTATCAATCCAGCATGCCGGAGTAATGGGGCCCCCTAAAACCCTCAAAACAGTGCATACAACTATCTGTAATCCCAGTTTCAGGGGGATTTGATGCCCTCTTCTGGCCTCTGTGAGTACTGCATGCATGTGGTGCACTTACATACATGTAGGCAAAACAAATGGGCTGGCATCCAGCTATAACTGACTGCTTGCCTGATGGTTGGCACAAGTCTTCATATAGAAGTGTTTACTGTGGTATCAGAGCAGAGGAAGGCATACTGTTGACTGGTGGTTGGGATTCCAGTTCCTAACATGAAATACATCCACAGGAATCTGAAGCACCATGAGGACACAGAAGCTTAGGCCTCCAAGAACCATGTGTGCCTTTGTGCTGATTTTCTCAGGGGTCAAGGGTGACGTGAGGCTGGCTGGGTGACTGAGGGTCTGGAGAATGCTGCACTCAAATGTCTGCCACCATCTGGCTTTTTGAAAAGTCCAGGCAGAATCTGAGTTGTGCCAGGTCCCCAGTTTATTGGCATCTGGCATGGTCCATGACTGGAAGAGTCAACAGCACAAAGAACCCTAGGCTGAATTCATGTGATGTGATAATATATTAGAAGCCAGATTACATAAAACACAATTGCTGAACAGGAGAGTTCTGGAGTGATGAGACTCCAGTATCCACCTAGAATCAGAGAATCTCAGAGTCAGAAGACAGCGTGGAGGCAACGAGAAAGCTAGAGGAGTGAATGAACGTGCCGGGGTCACAAGGCTGCCAGTGCCAGCTGGGTCTAGAACAGCCCATCGTTCATTTTCTATACATACTTGACCTTTTATGTGGACAACACCAATTCCTTCATGAATCTGTCTCCCTGAAGGGACAGAGTTCAGAAGAAAGAAAAGGCAAGGTACGGAATCCTCAGTGCTTTTTGTCGTGAGTAACCGAGTGGCTGGCAGTACCGGCTGGCCATAGACTGGGCTGCTCTCTGCAGAGCTGCTTGTCATTTCCTTGGAACCCATGCTGACCAGAGCCGGGACAACTGCAATGGTGTATTAAACAGCAACCTGATAAAGAGCACAGATCCCAAGGTGGCCTGGGGCTGTTCCCCACGTTGGCTCCTGATGCAGGGATACAGCTTTGAGCCGTGACCCAGTTGGGGGCTGCCAGTCCCTCCCGGTGTGTGGGAAGCCAACCCCTCAGGTGGCACTGACAGCCTCTGGCTGTGTGGCCAGGTGATTGTTCCTGCCTTACTGGAGTGCAGAGAAGAAGATCAAAAGCTGGTTTGTGGCTGTCAAGGTCAAGTGTCCTGTCAAGGACAGGACACTCTGGTTCAGCCCGGGGAGGAAGGCTGTCAGTTTCCACAGAGGAGGGTTTTCCTTGAAGAGCACTTGTCTTTTCTTTTGTATTTTCTGACAAGATTTAGCTGTCAGATTTATTGCCATTGCTTAGTATTGTATCTAGCATCATTGAAAATTCTTACCATGGGCTGGAGAGATGGCTCAGTGGTGAAGAGCACTGGCTGCTCTTGCAAAGGACCTGGGTTCAGTTCCCAGCACCCACATGGCAGCTCACAACTGTCTATAAGTTTAGTTCCAGGTGATCCAACACCCTCTTCTGACTTCCTTGGGCAATGCACAACATGGATGGACTTACACACATGCAGGCAATACCCTCGTACACATAAAAATAAAATATTTTAAAAATTCTTATATCTTGCCCACAAAAGACAAGATGTCTTTTTTTCCCCCTTCTTTGCTTCTTCTTTTTTGTCTTTTTGAGACAGGGTCTCCCTGTAGCCCTAGCTGTACTGGAATTCTCTCTGTAGACCAGGCTGGCCTTGAACTCACAAAGATCTGCCTGCCTTTGCCTGCCAAGTGCTATGATTAAAGGCGTGCGCCACCATGCCCGGCTTTTTTTTTTTTTTTTTTTTTGCCCAGCTGGCCTGGAGATCCACTCTGTAGACCAGGCCTGGCTTGAACTCACAGAGATCCACCTGAGTGCTGGGGTTAAAGGCATGTGCCACCATGTTGTGCCCAGTCTTTGTTCCTTTAAATTTTAAAATGGAGGTCTTGCTGGGTTGGTCTCAAACGGTCTCCCTACTTCAGCCTTCCAAGTTCTGTGACTACAGGTATGTGCCGCCGTGCTTGGCTTCACACAAGCACTTCTGTAAGCACCATTAGGCAGTCACTAACATCAGCTAACATTCTTGAAGACATTCCCAATTGAGCAGAGGTAAGTGTGTGCACCTAAGTTAAGATGGAGAAAATGTGATGTGTGAGCACACAGCCCTGGTAGGAGATGTGAATTCTAACGAAGTGCTGAGCGGACTGCTTTCCATTTGTGCATACAGGACTGCGAGTGATGTGGGGTGGAGAGAGCAGTGTGACTAAAGCATGGAGAGCAAAGCCCAGGCTCAGAGCTGGAACGCAGGGTGCAGAGGGTACGAGCACACTGGGAGGATTTTATAGAGAGCCAGTGGAATTCTCTTAGCAGGGAAACCTTTCTAACAAGCCAGACCCAGATCCCCACCATGCCTGGAACTCGCTATGTAGACCATGCTGGCCTTGAACTCACAGAGATCCGCCTGCTTCTGCCTCCCAAGTGCTGGGATTAAAGGCATGCACTACCACACCCAGTTCGCCAGGTCCTATCTGGCGGCCAATATACATACAAACATATATGTCTATATCCATATATACACCCTTCATATATGTTTTTTCTTTTTTTTAGAAAAAGATTTATTTTTGTTTTATATGCATGAGTGTTCTGCCTGCATGTATGTACATGCATTATTTTCATGCAATGCCCACGGAGGCCAGAAGAGGGCATCAGATCCTTTAGAACTGGAGTTGTTAGCTAGTAGGTTACCTGGTCCTCTGCAAGAGTAGCCAGTGTTGCCAGCGTGGCCTTTAATCCCAGCATTTGGGAGGCAGGGGCAAGTGGATCTCTGTGAGTTCAAGGCCAGCCTGGTATACAGAGTGAGTTCCAGGCCAGCTGGGGCTATAGGGAGACCCTGTCTCAAAAAAAAAAAGAGTAGCCAGTGCTTTTAACTGCTAAGCCATCTCTCCAGCCCCGACGGTTCATGGTATGTAACCCAGGCCAACCTCAAATTCCTGCAATCAGTCTTCTGAGTTCTGGGATTATGTCTAGTTGGAAAATTATTTCTGCTTAGGTAATACATTCACCTATTTAAAAATTCAAACGGTACCAAGGTATAGTCTCCCTTTCAGCCCTGTCCAGTAACATCTTTACTGTTCAGAGGCAACCAATATCACCTGTTTCTCCAGAAATATAACTACACAACCAAGGATTTACTCTTCATCTTTCCCTTTTCCACTAAATGGAGACATAACATAGCTCTGCTTGCCTCATAGAGTCCCATAACTGAGTGGCAACTCCATCCCAGAATGCAGCTGCACACAGCTGGAGAGTGTGTGTTCCACTTGCGGGAGAGACTGATTTACTTAACTAGTTCCTCTTATTTTAACCTCAGTCTGCTGAAGGCCCCCTTCTTTTTATAGAATTGTATCCTTGGTGGGCTGTTGTTGCTGCTTCAGTGAAGTCTGAGCCTGATGGTTCAAGTGGGAGCAGATATATTAAAATTCAGTGTGTGGAAATGATTGGAGAGCCTACTGCTCATCTCCAGGGACGTCTACAGGTAGAAAGCCTTGAGGCCGCCAAGAAGCGAGCTTGGAATAAAGACTACTCTCATTAGTTCTTTAGTATTGGTGTGCTTCGTTTTAAAGTACTTTTTATTTACTTATGCGTGTATGTGTGTGCGTATATGGCATGTGTACATCACAGGTATCCATGGAGACCAGAAAAGACCACTGGCTCTCCGGGAGCTGGAGTTGCAGGGGATTGCGAGCTCCCTGATACAGGGGCTAGGAACTGAATTTGGGTCCTCTGCAAGAAGTATTTGTTTCATTAAAAAATTTAAGTATTTGGGGCTGGAGAGATGGTTTAGCAGTTAAAACCACTTGCTGTTTCTGCAGAGGACCCAGCACCCTTATGGCGGTTAACAACCATCTGTCACTTCAATTCTTTAATGCACACAGTATACTCTACATGAAAGCAAAACATGCATACACAGAAAAAAAACGAATAAAAATAAACTTATTGTGTGCATGTGTGTCTGTCGGTGTGTATGTGCCACAGCACATGTGGAGAGGTTTCAGAACAACTTGCAGGAGTTAGATACTGAATTCAGTTCATCAGGCTTGGCGACAAGTGCCGTTGCCTGCTGAGCCCCTTGCTGGCCCATGATTCTTGCCACCTTTCTTGGCTGGTCTGTTTCTTAGTGGGATGTATTGTTGGCTAAGTTCATCCTTTTTTACCTACTCGGATGTTTTGTTATGAATTCCTAAGGCAGCTTTCTTCCTTCTTGGGGTGATGATATCATTTTACTAAGTTGTAATATATTCAAGTGATGTAGTTAAGCCAAAATAAATCTTTAGAATGCTAAATGACTTTACATTTGGGAAAATAAACCAGGTCTTTGCACAGGAAATAGTTCATAAAGCAAACATTTATTTCGGGTTTTGAGCTTCCTTGCCTACGCTGTGAATAATTATACTTTAAGAACTGATAGCTTTGTCTTAAAGGAACGAAATCCTGGCCGACACTCCTCTTCACAGAACCATGTTTTATAAAATGCAGTGGTGAGCTGACGAGCAGGGACTGACTGCCTCCCACAAACTGGAAGGATTTTCTTTCCTAATCCCTTTCCCAGCCGTGTCTGTGGCTTGGCTCGCTCCTGCCTCCGGGCTCTGCCTTGACTGTCTGGGGGATGTGTGCTTTGAATTTCTTTCTCTTTCTGTCATATGGAAGTCTTGAGTCTCCTTTGTGATACTCTCGGTCCCTCTGGAAGCAGAGACTCCCACGTACCAATGAAAATGCTGGTGTGAAGCCACTGAGCCCGAGCTTCTGCTCTGCTTGGGATCATACCAGCAAGTCATTTTCATTTGTGGTTAATGACTTCATTGTAAGGTTAAGAACAATAAAGCAGGAGTGTGAACAAAATGATTTCTAAGTTCCTTTCCAGTCCTAAAATTAAAAAAATTTATTTATTTATTATTTTTTATGTGTTTGAATGTACTGTCTGCATGTAGGTTGGTGCACCCATGTTGTGCAATGCCGCAGAGGTCAGAAGAGGGTGTTGGATTCCCCTGGAACTGGAGTTAAAGATGGTTCTCAGCTGCCATGTGGGTGCTGGGAATCGAACCTGGGTCCTCTGCAAAAGCAGTCAGTGCTCTTAACCACTGAACCAACTGGCTGCCATGCTGTCCTTTCTTCTCTCCTCCAACTCTTGTCTTTAAACCCAATAGCTTCAGTCGGTCACATGTCCCTATCTTTTTTTTTTTTTTTTTGTCTATTTGACACAGGGCCCCCCTTTAACCCCAGCTGGCCTGGAACTTACTATGTAGACCAGGCTGGCCTTGAACTCACAGAGATCTGCCTGCCTCTGCCTCCTGAGTGCTGCCACCATGCCCGGCCTGGCCCACGTCCCTATCTTTAGAAGCTCTCAAAGAATAAAACTACAGGGCTGGAGAGAAGGCCTCTTCTCGAAAACCTACATGGTGTTTCCAGCACCCAAATGTTGGCTAACAACCATCTATAACTCCAGTTCCAGGGGATCTGACACCCTCTCTGGCCTCCATGGGTACTTCATGGATGTGGTGCACTAACATACATGTAGGCAAAACATACATATAAAATAAAGTAAAAAAGGCTGGGATCTCTGGCTGGTATGATAGTCAGAATGCTAAGGTGGCCCCAACATTCCATCCTCTGGTCTACACATCTTTTAATAACTTTTTTTTTTTTTGGTCTTTTTGAGACAGGGTCTCCCTGTAGCCCTACCTGTCCTGGAACTCACTCTGTAGACCAGGCTGGCCTTGAACTCACAAAGATCCGCCTGCCTCTGCCTCCCAAGTGCTAGGATTAAAGGTGTGCGCCACCATGCCCGGCTTTAATAACATTTTATGTGCTGGAGAGATGGCTCAGCAGTTAAGAGCACCAACTGCTCTTGCAGAGGACCTGGGTTTGATTCCCGCACCCACATGGTGGCTAAGAACTGTCTTTAAACCGGGCGTGATGGCGCATACCTTTAATCCCAGCACTCAGGAGGCAAAGGCAGAAGGATCTCTGTGAGTTCAAGACCAGCCTGGTCTACAGAGTGAGTTCCAGGCCAGCTGGGGCTATAGGGAGACCCTGTCTCAAAAAGACAAATACATATATATTATATATATAATTTATTACTTTTGTGTGTATGAGTGTATTACCTGTATGCATGCAACTACACCATGTTGTGCAGTGCCCATGGAGGGCAGAAGAGGGCATCAGATCCTCTGCAACTGGAATTACAGTTGACTGTTAGCTGCCCTGTTGGTGCTGGGAATCGAACCTAGGTCCTCTGCAAGAACAGCCAGTGCCCTTAACCACTGAGCCATCTCTCCAGCACCATGTTGTACACATCTTGCTGTAATCACTCTCTAGTGTCAGCAGGCTCTGGAATATGTCCTATTGCTCCTGCAATCAGGCGACCTTACACGGAAGAGGCGATGGACAGTCACTCCTATGATCGTGTTCTGTAAGGATCTGCCCTTGTTAGACTTTTAGAAGACCAAGCTTTGAGAGGGTGTGTGACCAAGACCTGCTGGCCTGTGGACAGTCAGCAGCCAGGAGGAAATAGGGGATTCAGTCCCATAACCAAAAGGAACTGAATTTTGCCAACACCCTGAAAACCCTGACTTCAAACCTTATTAGGGTCTGAGCAGACTCCAGCAGGCTGCAGACTCTGACTCCAAACTGTCAGATACTCGTGTTGTTTCCCCGCTGCAGATCTGGACCTCATTTGTTATACAGCAACAAAAAGCTAGCAGAGGGGCTGGAGAGATGGCCTAGCAGTTAAGAGCGCCGACTGCTCTTCCCAGCACCCACATGGCGGCTGAGAACCGTCTTTAACTCCAGTTCCAGGGGCATCCGATGCCCTCTTCTGACCTCCGCGGCATTCTACAACACGGGTGCACAGACCTACATGCAGACAGTACACTCATACACAAAAATAAATAAATCAAATTAAAAAAAAAAAAGCAAGCAGAGCTGGCCGGGGTGGGGGGGATGACAGACCTATGATTGGGCATGTCCTTCTGGGGCTCCTCAAATCAGACTTTATATAGCGCTGTCCTCAATATGTAGGCGCATTTTACACCTTTGTGCAACTACAATACTAAGCAGCACAAATTAGATTTTGTAGAGGCACTAGCCAAGGTCTGATTAAGTTTTAAATTCCCTAACAAGGAGATAAATTAAAGCTGCCACTTTTCTTTTGGGAATTCAACAGTTTTTCTCTGACTTAACAACTTTTCTGACTTCCTGTGTACCTGATAATTGCAACTCAGCTCATCTTCACACAGATTTGGACAGTGCTCTGGGCTACAACTTGTGATGGTTAACCTTTACTGCCAACTTGAATGGATTCAGACTCGCCCAGGAGATACACCTCTGGGTGTCTGTGAGGGTGTTCCCAGAGACGTTGAGAGGAGGAGGACCAGTTCTGGATGTGGTGGCACTATCCAGTGGGCTGGGGTCTGCGACAGAATAAAGAGGAAAAAGGAGAGCGGAGCAGAGCACCAGTGGATTTCAATCTCTTCTCGGCTTTCTCTTGCCGCTTTCTTTTTTTTTTTTTTGTTTGTGTCCTTTTAAAGACATGTTTTTTCCTGTTCATTCTTCGGCTCGAGCGGTCCCGATTTTCTATAGTATAAGGACCAATCCGGCCTTGAACTCACAATTATCTGCCTGCCTCTGACTCACAAGAATGCTAGGATTAAAGGAACAATTCACCTCCACAAACCCGTTTAGCTTCTTTCTCCTTCTTTACTGTGGCGCAGTGTGACCCCCACCCCCGCTGCCACGGCTGGAACTGTCCTTGGTCAGCACACCTTTCCCACTGGGCCATACAGTATCTTCCCCAACTGTGAGCCAAAATAGACTCTTCTTTCCTTAAGTTGATGCTCTGATGAAGAACTGGGAACCAAATAAACCATTCCTTCCTCAAGTTCCTTTTGTCAGAGCAGTGAAAAATTTTTTTTGTATTGTAGAATTATCGGCTGCATGCCAGGTCTGTGCACCCATGTTTGCATGCCACGAGGTCAAATAGGGGTCAGATTCCCCGGAAACTGAGTAAGACGGTTCATCAGCTGCCATGTGGGTTGCTGGGAGGAGTGACGCCTAGTCCCCTGCAAGAGCCGGGTCGGTGCTCTTAACAGCTAGCCCATCTCTCCAGGCCCAGAGAATTTTTTTTTTCAGCAGGAAAAGTAACAAATACATGTTATTAGAGCATTTTCCCTCCTGTCCAGGATCTGCCCATGTTTAGAACACATTCTCTCATCTGCTTCATCTACTACAACTGAACTGGGAGTTTACTGCAAAAACGGTTGAGACCTGGAGTAGGAAGGACACAAAAGAACAGAAAGCAGTTCAAGTTTAGATAGTGATGATCCATGAGAAAAAGCTGCAGCGCTCGATAATGAGAACTGATTAATAATCAATTCTTCAGATTCAGAGCGTCTAAGCTAATAGGAGTCTAAAAAGTAATTACAGATGCACTTCTTCACAGAAAAAAGGTAGATCAAATGGATCCTAATGTCTTTTAAGGAGTTTCAGAAATTATTTTCCATTTTAGAGTATTAGGACCAACCAGAGCTTTTTACCTCTTGGTAAGTGGTCTATCATTAAGCCAAAAAAAAAAAAAACACAAAACAAAACCTAATATTGGGACTGGAGAGCTGGCTCAGCAGCTAAAAGCACTGGCTTGCTCTTACAGAGGACCTGGGTTCAGTTCCCACACTCACATGGCAATAAGCAACTGTCCAAACTCCAGTGTCTATGAGAATTCCATGCCTGCTTCTGACATCTGCAAGGCATTTCCAGTTGACACAGGTGCACTTACCAACATGCAGGTAATACACACACTGCATACACATAGAAAGAAATAAAAATATAAAAAGCTAATATTTTTTATAAGGCAGAAAAGGCCAGATTGGGGTTGTTGTAATATTAATTAGCTCCCTTGATAAGTGAGGACCAGACAATGAGCAAGGAATTATCCTCTGCAATACTAGCATGTCCACAGTGATCAGCCTTAACGTTTTAACAGTAGCCATCGAAACAAGTGTTTCTAAATAAATGAGCTTATTCTTTTTTTAATTTTATTTAGTTCTGTTTTTTTTTTTTTTTTTTTTTTTTTTTATGTAGGTTTGTGCACCCAGTCGTGCAATGCCACGGAGGTCAGAAGAGGGATGTCAGATTCCCTCCCTGGAACTGGAAGGTTCATCCTGTAAGTGGTGGAGTTGCGGATGATTCTCACGTGCCATGTGGGGGCTGGGATCAAACCGGGTCCTCTGTAGAGTGGTCGGCGCTCTTAAAAACCGCTAGGCCATCTCTGCCAGCTCCTAAATTACATTCTAGATTATGAACCCTGAACTTTTGGGATCAGAGGCATGCGGGATCGTCTGTGAGTTCAAGGCCAGCCTTGTCACCTAGTTAGCCCAGGCCAGCTGAGACTAAAGGGAGACGCGGCCTAAAAAATAACACCCCCCCCCTGGTCTGGAGAAGATGTCCTATCGGGTGAAGATCACCTACCTCTTTTTCAGATGAACACTGTTTCTATCCCCAGCCAACCACATGGCGGCTAACAAACATATGTAATTCCAGATCCAGGAGAACTCCATTTCCAGGGGAATCCGGGACCGTCTTCTGCCCTCCGCGTCATTGCACGACACGGGTTACAGACCTTCAATGCAGACAGTAACATTCATACACATGCAAAGAAAGAAAGAAAAAAAAAAAAAAAAAAAAAAAAAAAAGGACAACCCCCCAAAAAAAACCAAAAACCAAAAACCAACCAACAAAAAGAAACCCCCAACAAACAAATCATAAACCAAAGGTTTTCATTATATTCCCAGCCTTGAAGGTCCCCCACGCCCCAACGAGTTGGGGAACCAACCCAGGGCCTAGCAAGTACTTAGCTCATTCCACAGTCCCACAGTCCCATTAATAAGTAGCAAGAACTCAATCTCAGGTTTGAGCAGAAAGCCAGAATTCATGCTTAGCACAGTTTCTTACATATAATTATCACTCATACATTAGATGTCAGAGCAGTGTTACAAATGGAACACATCACTGACACACCAATGAGTGAAAAGGGTGAGCGCCTGGACCACGAGAGGCTGCAAAATCTGAGCCTGTGGCCAGGGAATGGAGCGGAGCATGCATGAAATGCTGGGTTCTACCCCAGTACCACATAAAACTAGGCGTGGTAGCACATACTTAAAATCCTGGCACTTGAGAAGTAGAAACAGAGGATTCAAGGTCATTCTTGACCAGAGTGAGTTGGGTTAGATCAGCTGGGCTACATGATACTGACATGGGACAAAAAAAAAAAAAAATCTTGCATCTACCACTGCATTTTGGATTGCTTAAAAATAATTTTTGTTTATTTTTTAATTTTTATGTGTATGATTATAATTGCCTTGGCCTGTATATGGCTCCCACCGTGTGTGTGGCGGCAATGCCGAGAGGTCAGAAGAGAGTCTCAATTTTTATCCTCTATAATGTATTTTATGTCGACACGGTGTGTTAGCTTCCATGTGGGCTCTGGTAACCGAACCTGGGTCCTCCTGCAAGAGCAGTTAGTGCTCTTAACCACTGAGCTGAGCCCATCTCTCCAGCCGCCCCTCTTCCCTGCCTGTTGCTGAGAGTGTTAACTTAGCAGATACATGGCTTTTTGCTGTCATATACCAAGCGGAATCTCTTGTAGTCTGTTTTCTTTTATATAATTTTTTTTTTTTTTTTTTTTTTTTTGGCATTTATTTTACACATTCTCTCCCTGTCTCTTGCGTCAATCCTTTCTGTTGAACTCAACATCCCTATTAAAGCGCATTGTCTGGCCCTTTAACTCACGAGGAGAGTCCCTAACTCCTCCTGCCTCTTCCTACTGCCTCTTCCCAATTCTCGCCCCTACCCCCGAGGTTCCTTGTAATATAAAGTCGTGCAAACGCACCCCCAAGCCTGTGACTTTTAGGCTTTTATGTGTTTTGGTAATCCAATTGGGAAGAGTGATAAGATGATGAATGAACACAGATGCATCTAAAGAGATCTGTTCCTCTATGGGTAGGCGCAGACCGACAATCCAAGTTCTACTGCTGTGAGGTGAGCACTACAGGTGCCAGAGACTATCTGAGTGTGGGAACCTGCTCCTGAACAAGGCAGCCCCAGGGGAGATGTAACTTCCAGACTCAGGTGAAAGGGAGGATGTCCAACAAGTTATAGTGAAAGGACTTGTTCTGGTTTGTCTTCAATCGCTGTGACAAAGCACGCTGACCAAAACCAACTTGGGGAGGAAAGGGTTTATTTGTCCATTACACATCTCCCCAGGTCAACGTTCATCACTTAAGGGAGTCCAAAGTATAGGAACTCAGGCAGGAGCCTAGAGGGCTGAGCTGAAGCAAAGGCCATGGAGGAATGTTGTTACTGGCTTGTTCCCCTGGACCACACTCTGCATGCTTTCTTATACAATACCACACAACCGCCCAAGGGCTAGAGGCCCATCACCCACACATGGGGCTGGGCCTCTCCCACAGCAGGAGCACTCAAACAATCAGAAAAATTAGCACAGAACATGCATACAAGGCAATCAGTGGAGCCAATATCCCCAACTGAGGCTCCCTTCAACAAAAATTCAACCCAGCTTTGTCAAGTGACACTGGAAAGCTTATCCGGCACAATCACCCCAAAAACCTGTTGATATTCGCTGGGGTGGTGTGACCTTTTAGTCCCCCCACCATGTCGGGGAGGCATAGGCAGGTAATCTCTCCCTGAGTTCTAGGTCAGCTTGGTGTACATAATGAGTTCCAGGCTAGGTGGGGTTACAGGAAGACACTGTTTGAAAACAACCCCCCCTAAAAAAAAACACACAAAAAAGTTGAAAAACTTCCATTTGGAAGTTCAAGGCACTCTGGATTGCTGCAAATCTGAGGTCAGTCTGGACTACAGAGTAAGCCCCAGTTTTACCCTTGCCCTCAAAACATTTGACTCTTCGCCAAAGGAATAGCCTACAGCCTGTCTTCCGTACCGAGAAGCACGGCTCCCAATGATGGCCTGCGTCGTCTCCTGGACTGTATATTAGCAAAGATTTTCTGACTCCAACAGAATCTTGGAATATAAGAGGTAACAGGATGGAGTGGGAAGCACGGGCCTTGGCGTCATGGAGATCTGGATCTAAGTCCTGACTTTACCAGTGCTTAGGGGTGGACAGACACTGAAATAAGCATTCAGCACTGAGACTGTCTTGGAAGCTGCTATGACATGGTGCATTGCTGTCTGAGTTCCGGATGTGTGGTGGCCTCAGTCTGGGAAAGGGCAGCACCGCAGTGTGCTTGTGCTTGGGAGAAGTGCCAGCTCGTCTGTGTTCGGCATTCAGGAGTTCTAGAAACTGCTTACTCCATCAGTAATTTATGACTCCTCCAACAACCCAGTAGGAGCTTAAATGCCAAAAGATTCAGGCTTTTACTCTAAATTGTTCAATTCAGAGAATGTGAAAGCCACAGTGGTTCTCAGAGGTCACCCCTGCCATCCAAGGCACCCCAGAGATGAAAGAAACTGGAAGCACATGATCATGAGACATACTTCAAAAATCACCTTTGGGGTTGCTGAGAGCTTCTCGCCAGAGTTAGCCCACAGATTTACTGATTATTCCGTTGACCTGTTAGACAATGAGCTAAACTACATACAAATGATGGAAAACATTAAAGGCAACTAGGTCATCAATTAGAAAGTTCCAATCTAAGGAGATTTGTGCTGGGGTCTGAGTAGTAAAGGCCATGGACTTTATTTGTGATTATTTTCCTGTATTATATTATAGTTCAGGGTCCATGGGGGACACATTGGCCCCACAAATTTACCACATCTAATATCTGGAGGTGCTTTACACTGGACCTCTCCTATACCTGAAAACCCGTTTCATTCTCCCGGCAGAGAACAGCCATGCTCGGAGATTTACAGACCAGCTCAAATAATTTTTAACTACTTCATCATGGGATGGCATGAGAGAAAAGCTGAGTTCAATCTCCCATCACCTTCTTCGGCAGATGACTTAATTCTGACAGCCTATCAGAGGCAATATAGCTAATCTTATGTGTGTGAACGAACAACAGACCTGGCTGCACTTAAGACCTAGACCCAGAGATGAGGTACAGCGGAAACCTGCAGTACTGCATGGTGACGGTTTCTTCAAGTGCTCAGAATTCACCAGGGACACTTCACTCTTAGCTGAGTTGTTGCTAACACAGGGTCCACACAAACCAAAGAAACAGGACCCCCCCATAGAACAAGGAGAAATATGACGATGATGAGGTCGTTCCCCAACTGTAAATTGGAGACAACTATTGTAGAGGTAATCTCTTATAAAACCGCCAAAACTGCTTTCTTTAATTGACTACTAGACATGGGAACTGTGGAAGGGATTACTCTCTGTTCAGAACCAAATATAATACTAAAGTCCTAGGGCTATGCACTCAGGCAAAATATATTAATACAGGAGCTCTGACATCAGCAATGGATTGTTCTACCAGGTGGATGTTGGCCAGGGGATCCAAGGCCCCACAAAAGGTAAGGGCTCCTTGCCTCTAAGTTGGGATACCTACAGGAGGAGAGGCAATAAGACCCTGCTGCCGAAGACCTGACGTTAACATGGGAGGGATGTATTGAGACCACACATGCAAGTGTACAGATGGCCTCTGGAATGCCAGAGAGTGTTACCAAAGGCCACTAAACCAATAAAGCAAATATGGGTCTCCCTGAGTCAAGCAAGACTCCACCGTCAGCACCAGCTACACCTCACCTGCCTGGAAATACTGTGCAGCAGAGGCAGCCATGTGCCTGTATATCCCAAATCTAATTGGCTATTGGCTCTCCCCTTGGAGAAATAACCCATGGCTGATGCCACAAGCTTACATCCTCTACAGGTTAGGATATGTTTATAAGCCACAGTAAGACACTTTCATATTTAACAGGGGGGGAAAAATTGTAACAGGGATTAACAATCCAAAGCATGTGTCTGATTGGCTAATGTAACCTACCATGATAATTAGTACTCTTTAAATCCTATATATCTAATTGCTTTGTTCTTCATGAGTAGGGAATCGAAAGGTTATTCCTGGACAAAAACTGTCAGCCCATGAAGGAAACAGCTAGATTTGACCAGAGTCCAAGTCAAACGCCCAAGAATAGTGGACTGTTATTAAAAAAAAACCCTCTGTGACTCCACCTAGTGGCCCCCATTTTCTAAGCACTAGGGACAACACTGCGAAAATGGGGACTTTTTAGAAGGTGTTAAGATGGCCAATGCGATTGGGGGTGATAGGTGAAACAAGCATAATTAATCTGGACACGCGACTCGATTTGATCAACTTGAAGTTTAACAAACCACACTTTCACTTTCAACCCTTCTGTCACCACGAAACCTGTCCAGCACCGCCCCCACAATTGATTGTGTGCTGTAATGTGTTTGTGCCACACCAAAAGAACAGCCTGCAAATTTTTTTCATATGAAGGATGCTTGTCATCATGGATTATCACTTATAGCTAAAAATGTAAAAAAAAAAAAAAAAACTGATATAAATATCAGGACATTTCGAAATGCATGATCACCTATATCCTTTGATGGGGTTGTTGGTAGGTGGTTTGGGGGGAAGGGAAAGGGAAATAAAAGCCTGAACTGAAATTGGAAAAATTATGAAATGCACAAGCGAACATCAATAACAATACAAAGAAAACTAATTTAATTACCAACAAAAAAAAAAAAGTAACACAAGGACCAATAACGGTTTTTTCCAATTTTGATAGGACGGCAATTGTTACTCTGTTGTATGGATCTGTAGATCGATATGCGCTCTGGAAACTGTTCAGAGATGTAAATGATATTTTGGATTTTTGGGTGGTTGGAGCAATTAAGTTTGGGACCTATGAAACCAACCGTCTTCTGGAGAGTAATAAACCACATTAAGCATTTAAAAGAAAAATAAAGACATAAACGCCGGCAATGAGCAGAGCTGGCAGCAGGGATTCCTGGGGAACGCTACTCTGCTGACATTTTCCAAACTATCTTTGTGAGACCCTAGGAACTGGTTTACTAACCCCAACGGAGTAAAATCATGACCAGCTGCGAGTGTATGCGCATGGCTCGTTCTTCCTGAAATGCTGCTTGGGAAACTGCTAAATTACGACATCTCAAGATCAGCCTGTGAGTTTGGAATTAGCCACGGACGACAGTGCCAGGGTCTCTGAGCGGTGCCAATGTCGGCCCTAAGTTCATATCCTAAAACTTTCTTTTCCCCCTTACCTCCCTACTCGGCTGGCGCCCACTAAGGCGGCCCAACTGCAGTTGCACCACCCCCTGTGGTGCCGCGCGCCAATCTCACCCCCTTCTCATGCTCATTTTCCCGAGCGTGCGCGCAACACGTCCCTGTTCCCCTCCCCCCACCCGCACCCCTGGTCTGGTTTCCCTCAACCACGCCCCCTTCACCTCACCACTTATCCCTTTCATGGCGCTGTTGTCCCATGTTTTCCCAGGCGTGTGTTCGGGCCCCTTGTGCCTCCCCCTTCTGCCGGTCTCTCTAGTTCCCGATTGGGCTGCCACTTTTCCCCTCCCTCCACACCCTGGTTCTCTGCTCTATGTCCAGTCGGGGGCCCCCCTTTTCCTCCCCCCGCCCCGCGTACTAATCTCATGGCTCTCTGTCCCGTCCTGGAACACTGGTTCCCTCAAAACACTCTTCTCGTGTGTCGCATCCAGGTGGGGGGGAGGAGGGGGGGGGATCCTAACTGTGCCCGTCTCGCCAATCCCCCTTCTCTGCTGTCGTGTCTGTACTCTTCTCTGGGGTCCACCAGCTGTGTGTCCGGAGAGAGCTTCAGCTCCTAATCTGTCTAGAAGATCGTACTGGCCAATTAGCCCTTACTTAAACTTACTCTAAACCGCAAACCGATCTCTTTTCTTTTTCTTGCTTTTTTTTTTTTTTTTTTTATTTTTTTTTGGTCTTTTTTGGAGACAAGGGTCTCCATGTGAGCCCCACCAGGCCCCGGGGTCTCCATGTAAGCCCATCAACTGTAGCCCCAGCTATCTAGAACTCACGCTGTTTAGATACCAGCTGGCCGTGAACTCACCAGATGCCCCCCGCCTGGTATGGAAGTCTGCATGTAGGTATTGCAAACCGTGTCCGTTCAAATTCTGTGGAGGTCAAGGAGGGTGTCGGATGCCCCCTGGACCCCTGGAGTTAAAGACAAGTTACGTTACTCAGCTGCCATGTGGGTAGCGGAATTGAACCTGGGGCCGTCTGTAAGAGCAGCCAGTGCCTTTAAGTGCTCTTACTTAACATTAAACTTAACAAAATAAACTTAACAACTACATCCTTAACCTAAACCGATGAGCCAAATCTCTTTTGGGGTGGCTTGGAACTGCATTATGGTAGACCACACACAGGCTTGGCCTTGACAACCAACTCAGAGATCCCCTGCCTCAGCCTCCCAAGTGGCTGGGATCAAAGGCATGCAACACCAAGCCCAGCAATGGTGGTGCACGCCTTTAAATTTTTTTTTTTTAACCATTTTTTTTTTTTTTATTTATATTCCTGTATGGGTATGAATTGGTTACTGACTGTATATTGCGAATGCAAGTTTTGTGCAATCCTTTCACAGCTGACATTTTATTTTCTTTAATGCTCACCAAGGGATAGGCAGAAACTTAAGAGTGTTTTATGTAGATTTAGCCTCATAAAACTTTTGAGGAAGGTATCTACATCTGTCATAACTCCTTCAGCACAACCCTTCCTTTAAACACAACCTAGGTCGGGCTGGACGAGAGAATATGGCCCTAAAGCGATTTAAGAACACCGACTGCTCATNTCAACTCCTAGCACCCATATGGTGGCTTAAAAACTATCTTTAACTTGGTTTCAGGTAAATCCAACACCCTCTTCTGATGTCTGTGGTGGGCATTCCATTACCATGAGCACAATTCCACACACATGCAGGCACAGTTTATATTTATTACATATAAAATAAAAAATATAATTAAAATACTTTTTTAATCTACACCTTGAACTAGGATTCAACCCTGGAGCTCCTAGCCCAGATTTCTAATGGCTTAGTGTGTTTATTCACATGTGTGTACCATGGGCTTCCTAGGAATATCTATTCTGCTTTTAGTGTTCTTGCTTCAGTGGACAATAACAACACACACACACACACACACACACACACACACACACACACAACATACAGAGAGAGAAAGAAAGCAAGCATTCCTGATTCTTCCATCCCAGCTACAGTTAGAACATCCTCTGTCACCCTCAAAACTTATATTGAGGCTTGAGGCTTAGTCCCCAACGTGCAGCCTTCGAAAGTTAAGTCTAGCTAGGGAGAGAGCTTAGCAGGCAAAAGCTAAACCTGAGTTCAAGTCCACAACACCCACATTAAAATCTGGGCATGGCCACATGCTCCTTTGTAACCCAGAGCTGTTGAGAGCAGACACAGGAGGACCTCTGAGGCCTTTTGGCCACCAGCCTAGCTTCAGGTTCAGTGAGAGATTCTGTCTCAAGGAAGTAAGTTAGATAGTGATGGAGGACAGCTTAGGTCCTCCTCTGGCCTCTGACCACAAGCAAGAACAAGCCTCCACACACATACACATACATATCACACACACACACACACACACACACACACAGATATAGGAATTGTTGAAAAAGAAACAATAAGCATTAAACAAGTCACTGAGCAGAATTAATGCCTTTCTCGAGAAGTGAATTCTTTTTTTCTGTGACTTGTTTGAGTGCCACATGAGTAGGTTGCTATAAATCTGAGCTTCTAGGCACTCCACATCTCAGGATCTTTTTTCACATATAACCATCACTCTCTCTGTGTCTCCCCCATGCAAAAGAGCAGAACATGGTCCTTACCAGATGCCAGTACCAGCACCAGCCTCCAGAATTATGAGTTAAATAAGCATTCTCTTTGTTTATGAATCACCCATGCTCTGGTACTTTGTTATAGAAGCTGAAGTAAGATAATCCCCTTCTCCAGATTCATGCAGGTAAACACAAAGCTGTGTCACAACAACTGCCATGATGATTTGTTCACCTATTCTTCACACTTCCTACCAGCAGCATTAGTTTGTTTTCTTGAATTACTGTGAAAGCCTTCTAATCCAGCCCCTTCTTTCTAATTCTCTCCTTCAGCCCAACAGAGCATCCAAATAACAGTCCCAGCAAATCTGTGCATCATGAACATGCTTCATGTCACTTCTCTAATTAAAACCCTATGTGGTTCCCAATTGCCTAAGTGCCTTAGTAGAAAGCTCTTTATGAGCAAGACCTAATTAATTCCACAATTTTATCTTTTTCAATATCCCTGTCCTCTACTCAAGCAAAACAAACAGAAAAATTGAAACAAAGAAGACAATGCTTCCTTCCATAGAGCTAAATTAGAACTGACACCCAATGTGCTTCATGATTAGTCTCTGAACAATTTATTTACAATACCATAAGCTCATCTCAAATGGCAATAAGACAAAACTCAATAAAAAATGAAACATGCAGGAGCTTGAAAGATGGCGCAGTTGGTAAAGTGCTTGCCACACAAGCTTGAGGATCTGAGTTTGATTTCCAGCACACATATAAAAAGCTGAGCTTGCTGGCACACGTCTATGATCATCATACTGGAGAGGTGGAGACAGCCAGTCTAACCTGACCAAGGAGCTCCAGGTTGAATGAAAGACCTTGTTTCTAAAAGAAAGTTGGAGAGCAATTGAGAAAGCTATCTAACATCGATCTCTGGCCCCACATACATGTGCTCATGTGTGTACACATACCCTCACATACATAAACACACACAAATGAAACATGCACGTGCTTTTCTAAGAGTAATTTTCACTTAAAAATAAATTAATGCCTCTCCTCCTGTAGGTATCCCAACCTAGAGGCAAGGAGCCCTTACCTTTTGTGGGGCCTTGGATCCCCTGGCCAACATCCACCTGGTAGAACAATCCATTGCTGATGTCAGAGCTCCTGTATTAATATATTTTGCCTGAGTGCATAGCCCTAGGACTTTAGTATTATATTTGGTTCTGAACAGAGAGTAATCCCTTCCACAGTTCCCATGTCTAGTAGTCAATTAAAGAAAGCAGTTTTACCGGTTTTATAAGAGATTACCTCTACAATAGTTGTCAATTAAAGAAAGCAGTTTTACCGGTTTTATAAGAGATTACCTCTACAATAGTTGTCTCCAATTTACAGTTGGGGAACGACCTTGTTCTATGGGGGGGAAGGCAAGAAAGTCTCTCATATCAGAACCTTTGTGGCACCTAGAAGGTAAGTTTCATTAGGAGACCCTGCTGCCGAAGACCTGATGTTAACATGGGGTTGTTACATGTAGGATCCACAGAGGGGTTCGATGTTTATGGCAATCTGAGGCTTTTCTTCCTTTGAATGTTCAGACGGGTCAGCCTTTCCGTTGCCACTTTTTGGTACATCCTACTCAATGCAAACCTGTATCTTTTCTTTCTCAGCCGTTAAGTTGGTGACGTTTTGTCCTGTTGGAACAAACAAATCTTTTCCCATAGTTAGTTTTAAGATTTGAATTGCA